>PVIR01019865.1:0-31396 GCA_004026965.1 Petromus typicus
GCAGCACTTGACAGTCTAAGACAGGAGAACTGCCACAAGTTCAAGGCTTCCCCACACCACCTAGTGGACCCTGTCTCAAAAAGCAAAGACAAAAATAAAAATAATCTCATACCACTTATGCATCACAAGCCTTTATCTTCACAAGCTAAAGGAAAGTTTGATGGCAAAATAGCTAAGAAAAGAGCCTACAATGTTCATCTGAAAATAATCACTAAAGTTTTCTGCTGAGCGTTCAGTTTTAGAGAACTCAACAATACTTTCCAAGGATTTCCATGGTTCCTGTCTCTATTTCTAATAATAAGACCAACAGACATGACATTTGTTGACTGTCAGAATATACTGGCATAAATTTTAATATAATCAAACGTATTCAAGGTACAGCATAATGTAGGAAGCTTTTTACACATTAGAAGATCCTTCAAAATTTTACCATATTTGCTGATTGGAACATTCATTAGTAATTTATTCTGGCTATTTTTACTGTCCACCCCTTTGGACTTGAATATTAAACATTTACATTAAAGCCCGCTGGAGGACCTAATAATCAGATAAATACAAGTATTAGCATAACTGAAGAAGGGAATATGAGTGAACAATGGCACAAGATGAAATTCATTCTGTCCCACAGAATATCCAATTATCTGTTCCCTACTTACGGACACTTCATCCTATTTCAAAATTCCAATAACCACTTAGCTACACTCTGAAAAACCATTTTTCTACTTGAGTTACAGTGGAGCCAATCGTTTTAGAAGCACTTGGGGGAGGTATCTAGTCTACCATTTGGGATAAAGAAAATAAACTATTTTTTCATTTCCTTAGCCCTCGAAAATTCGCTTAATGGTATCAGTCCAAATGAAGCAGAAAATAAGGTAAAATTATTTTAATTAGCTGGCAACTGTATTCCAAGCCTTGCTACAATTTTTAAATGTCCACAATTTAAATTGCAAGTCATATGAAATAATAATTTACCTTTAAAATGCTGAGTTTCTTGGCTCTCATTGTAAAACGATATTAGACGAGGCCAAATGCAGGAAGAATTTTATAGAACATTTGTGGAATGAAATATGTGAGGAATTTCTCTAGTTTATTTCCTTAAAATGAGCCACACCATAAAAATGGTAACAGTGCACTTTCATATACATATAAATGTCCCGAGGCTCTCATAATGGTGGGGTTGTTAGACCTGCTTTGCTGTAAAAAAGCTAAAGAATTCCAGCTGGAGGCTTTCCCTTCCTCAATTGTTACTAACGGTTTTATTTAATTATCTAGCTGAACTGCTGTAATGAGCATCAACAAGGCTTCGTCTTGGAAGGACTGGATACAGCAGACTTCTGGGAAGCTGATTACAGTTTGGCTGGCCATTCAGAAACGTCTAATTCCACCTGGCAGCCAAGCCATTTGATTTCCATCTCCCCTTCCCAAAGTGTTTGTGTACTGCTCGCTGACAACTGTAACATGTTTGTAGTACAAACAGTACTTTGAATTTGGGGTTTAAATCGGTTCAGGTTCTCTCATGTGACTGGAATGTTGGCATGGCTCAGAAAACAAAAGTCAGCTTTGAAAAAAAGAAAAGAATGGTTCCTCCAGAAGAGCGGCGGCTAAAGAGCTAGATAACTGCACTGCCGTGCAGACATAGTAACTGGGTTCTGCTGGTGACTGCTGTCGGCCTTGGCTTGGGCTGTCACTGCAAACAGGGCAGGCCTTGTTAAACCGTCAAGTGTTCTTTTGGACAGCACATATACTAAACTGTCAAGCTGAGCACATGTAACCAAAGGCTCTTGACAATTTTAGTATATCCAAAGGCTTTGCTGTTCTGTTTTGATTTCTCAGCAAGAAAACTCAGTGTCCTGAAGGCTTTCATTTCTGAGGTTGTGATAATACCTAGCAAGCTCAATCGATCACTGTTTGCTGAGTCAAAACCCAGAAATTAAGTCATAAGAGGAAGAAAGTAATTGAATAAATTGATTGGATTGGATATCACAGTGCACTCTGCTAATTTCTTTTGCCTGGTACACGTTAAAAGCTACATCAGACCTGTGTTTTCACTGAGCCATCTTAGACACTCAACATAAACCACCAAAACACACTAATCCAAAATGTAGCTGTCTTCTTCCTACTGGGCACTGTCCAACTGGAGACACACACTGAGCTCCTCTGTTTCTTCCTTATCAGTGTCAGACTCAGCAGAGGCATCTCTGACCTTCAAAGCAGCCCCGAATCTCAGGGCCTAGTGCCCTACACTCGAAAAGCTAAAATCACCCGATGGACAAAGATTAGCAAACGTCAGTCAGTACACATTTATTACCCTATATATTGAACCCTCAAACAACCATGTGTCATGGTATAAAGTAAATAAATGTCCAAGTTGAAGGTTTCTAAAGGTGACTGTATCTTCAAACTGATACAGGAAGTGAAATATGAAAATATGATATCTCTCAATTTGTGTGTATACATGATATATCATATGCACATGATACACCATGTATACACAAATTCCCAATGATGAATGTAATCATCATGTCACCTAAAATGTGCCAATAGGCTTAATGAATTAAAAAAAAGAAAATATTATATCTCCCAGTATGTTACATGTCAGACATACCAAGTTTATGTTCTCCAAAAATCAAAGTCTGAATTCTAAGAACGATTGAGGTTTAGAGTAGGAAAACATTTATTGAGAAGCAGAAGGGAACTAAATGGGTAGTCTGGCACCCCAACTTACAAGGAAGGTTTAAAGAGCAAAACCCACATGGAAATAATACGGCTTACAACTCTGATTAGCCAATCGGGTTACAAGAATAGTCACTAATGTAATACTGATCTGCTGAGGAAACAAGGCACATCACAAAGGTTCCTGAAAAGAAGAAAGACTATTTCTAGGAAATGATGGATCCGGAGATCTTGGTCACCCACTAGGGTGACTGATGTCTGTCTAGACTTCAGAGGCCCAGTATCTCTCTTCTGAGGAAGTATGCAGGCCTGGTCATTTCACCTGGTCTCCAGACCTGGTCTCCAACAAGTGCTTCCCCAGCCAATTGTGGTACGTCTCACCTTTGTCCCCGACTCGCTCCAGGGCCCAGCCCTATCTGACCGCCTATAATATTTCTATCTAACTTAACTGTCTATAATAAAACCATTTTTATGAAAACCTTCAGGTAAATTTTTGTGTCAGATAGATTCCTAAATTCCATCCTTGATCTGCTTAACCAGATTGAGTGGGGATGAAGCTGGCTAATTTTTTCATTCCTTACAATTCCCCTGATAATGCTTATGACTAAAGTTTGAATATTGTTTTTAGACTCATGATTCTCCAATCTGGCTGTACATTTGAATTTGCTCCGTAAACTTAAGACCAACAGTGAAATGGTACCAGAGGAACACAAGTAAGTCTGGCCTTTGGAGGGGAAAGGGAACCCCTGGCACCAACTCATGTTGCTTTGGGGAAGAGCGTTGATTTTTAAGAATTCCAAGTGACACTAATGAGCAGTCTAAGCTGAAAAATTTGTTCTAGAGTATAAGCCCTGGAGGAATTCAAAAGAAATCACTTCCATCTGGGATGGTCAGATGCTACCTTTGATTTCATCTCATATCTTGCAAAATATACTATGTTCTCTTTGGAAAGTATCCGTATAGTGTTTGTTATTGCTAATAAAACGACATGTGTATACAGCAGCCATTCGAGAAGCAGAATAATTTTACAGATACCACTTAGTCTCATTTATCTTCAACTCACCCCCTGAAATGTAATTAGAGAAAATTTATATTACCATCCCAAGTATAGATAAAACAAAAATTGAATACTTTGCCTGAGATCACACAGGAAGTTCATTAGACTCCATTAGGGCTGCTATGACCAGTCCTGGTTAAAATGTAAGCCATTTGATGATGAAAATTATTCAAATATACAATTAATATGCCTATATTCCATAATTGCAGTCTCCTTTTTGGCTTTTACTTTGTTTGAAAAGGTGAGGATAGCTGAGGACTGAAGAATCCTACTATCTGCACGTTCTTCTATAAATTCGCACACTGTGTGCATTAGTGGATCTGCTCATTTAGGGTTTTCATTCATCCCAGGTTGCCTGAAACTTTCCCAGTTTTAGCACAGAAATCTTGTGTGCAGTAAACACTTCGGTCCTGGACAAAGCCAGACACTCCTCGTCAAAAGTAGGAACAGTCCTTTGAAGACAGAGGGAGAATTCAAGGGTAGTAAGGAAGGTAATAGACCAGGCCAGCCCCAAGAAAGGAATAGGCAGTACACATCCCTCATGATACGTAGACTTGGCGTAAGGCTTTGGGATCTAGCTGAGCAGGCACAGTGCTCGACCTACAGCAGTAGCACTCAGTTCGGAGTGTGCCTGAGAGTCACCTGGCGGGCTTTGAGACACATTCCCATCAGCTTGAACCGCTGACGGCACAAGCATGACCGTCCATCGGGCACATGCCACTGATCACGCAGAGACGCCTGACAGTGAGACATATACACTGTAGCCCCATCGTGAATGTGCTAAGGCAGATCACTTAATTGGCCTGCTGAGCTAAACAAGATAATACAGCACGCGAAAGAACAATTTAGTGTAGAACTAGAGCCCATTAGAATGTTCCAAACAGAAATCTGAAAGACTGAAAATTACACTGAAAGTATGGACACCCTTTCATCGAAAGTGAGGACTGAGTGTCAGAATTAGAAAACAGAACTGCTGTCAGAAACCGGTTTTTCACAGGTACACTTTTTAGAAACCAGAGAACATGAAAAATGGATTCAGTGCCTGCTGGGCGATGCGAAGACGACTAATTGGAGATTCATTAATATTAGCTAAAAATCAGGTGACAGCACAAATGAAACAGAAACCCTATACACAGAAATAGTAACAAAAAAACATAGTAAATATGCAGAAATAATTAAACCTACAGATAACTGATGCATATAGAATCCCAAATAGCTACAATCAAAAGGGAATCTCTCCACAATACATCATAGTGAAAATTTTGCAAATCCAACCCTGGGACAGAATCTTAAAAGTTGTCATAGAAAAACAATAAGTAATTTATAAACCCATTAAAACTATAGCAGACTCCTCAACACAAACCACAAAGGCCAGAAGTATCTGGAGTTAAGTGTCTTAACCCTTAAAAGGAGGCAACTTCCACCCAGATCTTTATATCAGGCAAAACTAACTTTCAAAATACATAGTGACAGGGCCGGGGATTTACCTCAGTGGTTCCAGTACCTGCCTTGCAAGCGCCAGGTCTGGAGTTCAATCCCCAATAACCACATACAACAATGCTGGGCGTGGTACTTATACCCATCAGCAATCAGCACCACATACCACAAGGCTGGGCATGGTGGCTGATGCCTGTAATCCCAGCACTCATGGGGCAGAGGCAGGCACATTGCTGAGTTTGAGGCTGAGTTCAGGACCAGCCTGACCTACAAAGCAAGACCCTGTCAAAAAAAAAAAAAATTATACTGATGTAAGGTATTTCCATGAAAAAGAACATCTCAGGAAATTTCTGACCACTGACAAACACTACAAAAAATTTTCCAGAAATGAGAATTAAGTTGTGTCTTATACTGGTACAAATCCCCATTATGGAGTGCAATCATGATGTGTATATTTAATGTACCAATAAAGATTAAAAAAAAAAAAAATTTTCCAGGATTTCTTAGAAAGAGACAATGAAGCCAACAACACCAGTAAATCAAATTAGACAAATACACCAGGCAGGGTGAGCTGTTAAACAAAAAGAGGAAAAAAAGGAAATCAACAGCAGAAAAATAATGACATGACAAGAATAAATCAATAATCTTCAGTACTAACTCTCAATGTGAATGACTGCAATCCTCAACCAAAAGACATAGATCGGGAGGAATGGATCAAGAAGCAAAAATGAATCAAGTGCTATACACAAGGAACACATTAAGGGTACAAAGAAATCCACAATTTAAAATTCAAAGGACAAAAACAACGTTCATTGAAGAACTCATTCAGAACAAAGCAGGAACAGTCATTTTAATTTCACACAAAGTGAACTTCAAGTGGCAAAGTGGACTTCAAGCTATCACTCACCAAAAGAGGATGAAGGGTCACTGTATACTGGTTAAGGTAACAGTTCAATTTGAAGAGATAATTATAAAAATGTAAGTACCACATAGCAGTGTGCACAATTTCATAAACACTACTAGATATGAAAAAGAGATAAATACCAACACAATCATGGAGACCTCAGTACCGCACTGTCAGGGGTACACTGACCAGACCAAAAAGAAACAAAAAAGACGTATCAGAGTTGAACCAAACCTTCAAACAATGAACTCACTAGAAATCTACAGTGTTCCACCTGACAACCAGAGAATACACATTCTTCTCAGCAGCACAGGGACCTTTCTCCAAAAGAGATGACAGGCTCCCCCATAAAATATGTTTAAGTAAATGCAAAAAAAAAAAAAATCAAAATTATCTCATACATGTTATCAGATCACAGTGCAATGAAATAAAAATCTATCGCAAAAGAAAACAGAAATATGAAAACTCATAGATTAAATAATATACTCTTGAATAATCAGGAGGTCACAGAAGAAATTAGACAGTTCATAGAATCAAACAATAATGCCAGCCCAGCGTACGAGAACCTGTGACGCACAGAGACAGCAGTCTCAGAGGGACCTGCTGGTGCCCACATCAAAAAAATCAAGTAAGCCCAAATAACCTAACGGTGCACCTCACAGTCTTGGGAAGACAAAAATCAATAAAAATCAGGCTGGGGAGTTAGCTCAGTGGTTCCGGCGCCTGTCTTGCAAGCACAAGGACCCGGGTTCGATCCCCGGTGACCACATACCATACTGGGTGTGGAGACTCACCCCAGCAGCAACCAGTACCACATACCACAGTGCCGGGCGTGGTGGCTCACGCCTGTCATCCCAGCACTCGGGAGGCAGAGGCGGGAGGATTGCTGTGATGTGAGTTGGAGGCTGAGCTCAGGGCCAGCCTGAACCACAAAGCCAGACCCTGTCTCAAAAAAAAAAAAAAAAGAAATTAATCTAGCCAAGAAAGTAAATGAACTCTACAACAAAAAGGAGACTGAAAAGGACATTGGAAAATGGAAAGATACCCAAAGCTCCTACACAGGCAAGGGGATTACTTTAGGTAAGATGGTCATACTTCCAATACGGACACACAGATGTAAGGCAAACTAACAGCACTCTTTACAGAACTAGAGGAAGCAGTCCTATAATTCCTGTGCAAACAGAAAAGATCTAGAATAGTAAAAGCAATCCTAAGCAAAAAGAGCAAAGCAGGAGGCATCACAATCTTGTACTTCAAGTTGTACTACAAAGTTATACTACAAGTTATACTACACCTTTTGCTAAAGGAGCCAAAAACTTACCTCTTTAATCTGCTTAACAAATGGTGCGGGGGAAACTGGCTATGCAGATGCCAAAGACTGAGTCTACATCTAGGCCCATATTTTTTCACCAGGTACTAAACTAAATCAAAGTGGGTCAAAGGTCTAAATATCAAAATAGAAACTCTTAGCTGCTGTAAGATAAAATAGGTAAAACTCTTGAGGAGAAAGCTAAGGGCTTTCTGAGCAGAACCCTTATTACACAAGAAATAATACCAAGAATCAACAAATGAGATCCTATCAAATTGAAAAACTTCTGCATAGCAAAGGAAATAATTAACAAAGTACAGAGACAATCTACTGAATGGAAAACAATTTTGCCAGCTATTTCTCAAACACTGGACTAATATCTAAAATATAAAGAACACACAAAAAATGTGTTCCCCCCCGAAAGAGATGCATTCAAAAAACAGAAACTGAAATGAATGGACACTTCTCAGAAGAAGAAAAGACAAATGGCTAAGAAATACATGACAAACTGTTCAGCATCTCTGGCCATAGGAGAAACGCAATTTCAGAGCGACCGTGGCTTAACTCACTAGCTAACTGCTAAAGGAAATTTATTACTGTAGAGGAATCAAAAATGCACAAAGCACTCCTAGACTTCAAAGTCACCACTGCCATACATAGCATTATGCTTTCGATATTCATGTTACTCATCATAAACCAGCATCTCAGGGCCCAAACGCTGGGCATTTTTCCCCGGAGTCGCTGCCTTTTACCAGAGAGGGACACAGGTATCCTTCCCCGGAAAGGGCACAAGGTCTCACACTGGAGAACAAGCATTCTTGAGCCGATACAAAGAGACTCAGTAATGTTTCAGGACGTGATTTCCAGCCAAGGTGATACAATCACAAGACAAGGCAGAGAGAGGAAATGACAATCAGGCATTGTCTATCCTGCGTCCCCCTGACCTGGGTCTTCCTGTACCTTTTCCCTCTCTGCCTCTCCAAGAGTCTCAGTTACCACTGATGTGAATAATTAGTAATCAGAGCCAGAAACGAGAGCACTGGAACGCTGGAACTCTCCTGCACAAGAATTTCACAGCAGCAGTAAGCTAGCTAATAAGCCACTGAATTGAGGGAAGACTACTGCACCAAAGAACTGGAAGATGACATAAACGGAGACGACTGTTTTGAACTCAACACTATCTTCAGACTTAATACTCTCAGCATACTATGTTTGACAGAGGAACCATTGACTTTCCCATTCCCACAAGGTGAGTGGCACGTGTTCATGTGCTAGATCCTTGGGGATGTCTTACTTCAGCCTCATTAGGAGATGCAACATAGGTGCAGCCTTCCTTGGGTACAACTATGTTCATCATAATCATTCATTCACTCATGTGTACATTCAAGTGGCAAGTACGAGTCAAGTTATTGCTCTGAAAGAACTCAAATTCAGATAGCCCACAACCTACCTGTTGGGCCAGACACCGTAACTTATATAGGTACCCACAGAGTCAGTCACTTTAACAAGTTACCTCATCTGCAGTCTTCCTTGGGAGACACAAGCATTTTCACTTTACAGATGGGAAGGTGAAACTAAGGACGGTTAAGGAACGTTACCAAAGTAATAGAATCAGTCAAGATTTAATTTTTTTGTTGTTGTTCTAAGTCCTCTAGCCCTTTCCAATAGGCAATTTTTCTGTCCAGGTTTAATTTCTCCATTCTATGTAAAAGAATGTATCAAAAAAATAAAGACGTATATAATTTGGTCAGGAAGAAATGAAGCCACGTACAGTTCGAGCCAGCTCTCCCTGCGAGGTGATAATGTAGCTCACACCAGCTGAACCAGCCGCAGCTGCACAGACTGACCCTTCTCCAGTGCTCACAACACTGCTCCCAAAGACAACTTCTAGCAGCTTTACGGCAGAAACACACCAACAGGTGATGTGACATATCTTTAAATGACTGACAGAACATCAAAGACAAAGAATAATTTACCAAGCACAGGCTAACACTTCAAATTTTAAAAAATATATATCTCAGCTGAATAAGTATGAATTAAATTACACCCTTCTTTATGGACGCCACCACTTAGAAATATGTCACCTGTTGAGATAAGAAATTTGCATGCCACCACCCACACCCTTTGCCTTGAGCTATATCCCCAGCCCACTGTCTTTTCTTCTATTGTTTCTTTCTTCTTTCTCTTTCTTTCTTCCTTTCTTTTTTCTTTGTTTCTTTCTTCCTTTCTTCCCTCCTTTCTTTCTTTGTTTCTCTCTCTTTCTGTCTTTCTTTCTTTCTGACAGGGTCTCAGTAAGTCACAATGTTGTCCTCGCTGGGATCAGACTTTGATTGTATCCTATCAGCCTCCTTGACTGTTGACATTACAAACATGTGCCACCACACTAAGCCGGTAAGGTTTTTAACTTCATTTCAATTCGTGGAAAGGAAATATACGCATGTTATTAGTTGTGAGCATAATCTCTGGTGTCAAGACTGGGTTCACTGCTCCTCAGCCTTGTGGTAAGATCAAGTGAAGACAATCTGGGTCAAGAACTATCTCCATTGCTCAACAGCCATGGAAGTGCAAGCATTTCACTTTACTGGTCTCCAGTTTACTCCACTTTAAAATGACCAGAATGTGCTCAGAAAAAAAAAAAATTGAGAATATAGGGGGCCGGGCATATAGCTCAGTGGTTCCAGCGCCTGTCTTGCAAGCACAAGGACCCGGGTTCATCCCTGGTAACCACATAACAATACTGGGTGTGGAGACCCACACCCAGCAGCAACCAGTACCACATACCACAGTGCCGGGCGTGGTGGCTCACGCCTGTAATCCCAGCACTCGGGAGGCAGAGGCAGGAGGACTGCTGAGTTTAGTGCTGATGTGCATATATCTGCCACATTCCATAAATAATGCAAAATATCCTGCCTTGTGGGTGTACCATAATGTATTAAGCCACACTGAAGAGAATCAAGATTTTTACAACATTTTGAAAATTAAAAAATCATTGCAATGAACATCTTTGTGCATGCATGTGAGCACTTACCTGTATAAAAGTCCCAGAAGACTGAGCAGTGGCCGGTGACTCGATGCACCATTATGGACAATGACAACGACCTTCCAACAATGTTGAACCAGTTACTGTTTCCACCAGAAAAGCATGAAAGCCCGTTTCTTCATATTTCTCTAGAAGTACTTTTTGATCACTGACAGACTACTCAGAAAATAATTGGAAATTATATTTATGCCATGAGTGAACTGAGTAGGTTTCTAATGTTTAAATCTTTTGCTTTTCAAAATTTCCTTTTCATAATGGATTTTCCTTTTCAAAACTGTTTTAGGTGCCAGGAATGGTGGCTCATGCCTGTAATCCCAGCATGCAGGAGGCAGAGGCAGGAGGATTGCTTTGAGTTCAAGGCTAGTCTGGACTACATAGTGAGTTCAGGGACAGCCTGAACCACAAAGCGAGACTTGGTCTCAAAAAAATAAAATAAAATAAAGAAACCGTTAGGCTGGGGATTTAGCTCAGTGGTTCTGGCATCTGCCTGACAAGTGCAAGGTCCCAAGTTTGATCTCGGTACCACACACCACAGTGTCGTGCATGGTGGCTCACAGCTGTCATCCCAGCACTCAGGAGGCAGAGGCAGCAGGATTACTGTGAGTTCCAGGCTCATCTGGGCTACATAGTGAGTTCAGGGCCGGCCTGAGCTACAAAGCAAGACCCTGTCTCAAAAACACTTTTTAAAAAAAGAGAAAAAACAACTGTTTTAGGTCATCTGATGCTCACTGACATTTGATTTCAGTTTCTGGAGACTTATATGCTTATTTTGTAGATTATTACTGTTGTAGATTATTATTCTTAGGGGTTAAAATTTGTAATACGTGCATCTTCAAAATCTGATACTGCTAAACATATCAAAGAAAATATAGCCATGTATACATTTTTAATTGCTACTGTGAGAGTTCAGAGCAAGGGGGAAAAACTCCATGCCCACATCACAGTACATCCCAGGAGGCCTGAAAAGATTTTTACTTCATGTCATACGACCACAAAGAGAAATTTTACATGATTACCCCTTAGTTCAAAACTTAAACGTACTTTTGAAATTGGATGAGGAAAGACTGATCGGGGCTAACTTTTAGCCAGATAAGACAAATAGATTCTGATGTCTTGTTACCCATGAAAGTGACTACAGACACTGAGAAGATATTGTGTATTTCAGAGATGCCAGAAAGGGAATTTTGAACACGTAACTATAGGAAAATGATAAGCATTTGCAGAACATCAATATTTGACTTGATTTGAGTGTTACATACTGTGTACATGTATTAACACATCACTTGATACCCCATAAATGTGTTTATATCATTGTTGCGAGGCAGGCACCAGAACCACTGAGCTAAATCCCTGGCTCTTCATGTCATTTTTTAAGTACTTCTTAAGTCAGAATAATGATCTAAGAATTGCAGATGTAAATGCTGAAAATTCTCTGAACAACGGTAAGTTTACAAATACTTTAATTAGTGGAAACAAAAAAGATCCCTGATTTTCCTTCGACAGTAAGATCTTTTGAGGTTGCTGTGGGCATCTCTCAGGCTTTAGCAAATGCTTGACTTTCATTCTTCACGTTCCTTGAAGACTGTTATGTTTTTCAGTTCAAATTTTCAACAGAGGATTTTCCAAACATCAGAAGTCCAAAAAATGAAATAATCAGTATGAAAATAGGAGAGTATTTCATCACTCAGAAACAGTGTCTCCCCATAATAAAAGTAAGTCCTTTATTTCTTTATTATTTCTCTACCAGCTTGTCAAAGTACCTCATATTTACCAAAGTCTGCAAACTGTAATTTGCATCTTTGCTAAGATCTACGGGGAAAGATTCAAAACTCTTTGTTAACTGACTCACATGTTCTAAGCTGTATTTCAAAACTCTTGTCAAGGTGGGGTGTCCACAGGAAATATCAATCGTCTTTGTTCTGTTTTACCTTCTCACTTTCCTCACTTCCCAAGCCATCCAAAGAAGCAATGTGAGCCAGGACTTTTCCAAAGTTATTATAATATTATTTTTACACACTTATTGTCAATATATTTGTCACAGTGGCAAATATAGAGAAGAGAGCTATCCTTATTTCTTTGCTTTTCATTATCTTGACTGCTTTTCTGTATAAATGCTTGAAATATAAGACACTGATCCTACTTAGAAGGATTCTACATGATTACCTTGTATAGTTTCGCTTGGAACATTATGAATTAGAATCCGGCTCACTATCCACCTTGTAAAGCAGAACAATGAGACTGCCTTCCCCATTTTCCGTGGTCTCCACCCTTCGACACCTGGGACCAGTTTTGTGAAGACCGTTTTGCACAGGTGGGAATGGTGAGTGGCTGTAGGACTGGACTCTCGGAAGAAGACTGCAGTCTGGATCCCGTGTATGTGCAGTTCCCAGCAGGCTTCCTGTCCCTCTCAGACCAATGGCGAAGCTGATCTGACCGAAGGCAGAACTCAGGCACCTATGTGAGTGATGGGGCGCAGCTATCAACACAGATGAAGCTGTCCATCCTCGCCCTGGGTCCGGTTCCTAACAAGCCACCAATTGCAGCCCAGGGGCAGGGTAACCTGCTTCTATTGATATGTGGCTATTCCTTGAGCTAACTTCATTGCAGATAACACCATAATAGTTCCAAGCTCAAGCTTTGACAAGGAGAGTCTAGGTCCAAATTCTACCACTGTCACTAAACATTTTTTTAAAAACCGTTTCATCATCCATAAAATGAGTATAATCTAAAATATTCACCGATAGAAGGAAACATTACCTCAGCATGCCCAAACTGCTCAGATCTCACATATTTCCAACAAGGGCCTATTCTCTTGACTAGTGCTTGGCCAGCTCCTGAGCTTGAGCTGTTGGAATGTTCTAAGAACTGTGAATGTTTTTGTATACTCAGAGCCTTGAGCCAACGGTACCAGTTTGTCCAAATGGTTGTGCAAACATAGTGATTTATGGCAAGCAGCTGTTTTCCTTCTGGGACCTGGGCATCAATGGCTGTGGCCAGTCTCAGAACTTCAGGAGAAACCCTGGACTCCTAGGTGAAGGTAGACGCTTGGAGGAAATGATACGCTGTAGGTGTCATCTCAACTCAATACGAGAGGAATTAAGGTGTTGTGTGAAATTCCCCAGGGGGTGGCCTCTGGGGAGCTCAAGTGTCGTTTCCTTTAGAGTCCCCTGCACTTCTTTCCATGGTGATTTTGCTTTGTGTCCTTTCACTATAATAAATGAACTCTATTACTCCTGAGACTTGGGAGATTTTGTAGTGAATCCCTCATTCTGAGAGTGATCTTAGGGATACCTTAAATACTATTTTAAGAGTTATTCTGAAAATTAAGTGATGGTGTTAAAGAAAACAATTATACAATTATGTTGTTAAAACAAGGTAAAGATTTGATTCAGGGTAGTTCTGATAAGTATAGGGATCCGTGAAGATCTGGGATTCAGCAGACGGGAAGAGATATCGGGCTCATTCTGAATACAGAATACAGAAATGGCAGCATATAGTGAAGAGTGCGGTGGGGGAGGGTAGACAAAATTATGGAGCGAACATCATGCTAAGGAATGTTCTGGTCCAACTGATTTTTTTGCAGAAAAGAGGCCAGAATAACAGGACATCAGCTGGTGGTGATGGAGGATACTGAAGGGGCCAGGTAGCAAGAGTGATCAGAATGCCTGAATGAATGCCTGCTCAGAATTCCTGAGCTGACTTCGCAGTACTTTTCACTAAAACTGGATTTTATACAGAAGGACACAGATTAACCCAGAAGTTTCAAGAGCCTAACTGGTGTTTGATCAAGCAAAGAATCTGTCAGCACGCAGATAAAGCACTTGATGCAATGTCTAACTAGGAATATTTCATGGGAAGTATTGATATGATTCATATAAAATTCAGAAGTATATTAAGTACATATTATTATATATTACATATAGTTAGGTTCTTTACATTATTGATAAAAGATACATGTAATTCTTTCTTGCTTATTGTTCATTTATTTACTTCCTTCACTTTTTGTTAATTTAGCTATACTTATACTGAACACATTAGGTAAAAATCTTTGTTTTCTGGTAGTACTGGGGATCAAACTTAGGCCCTGATGCTTCCAAGGTAGGCACAGTACCACTTAAGCTCGATTCCCCAGCCCTTCCTGGACTGAAATCTTAAGATCATCAATAGATGCTATAGAAGAATTGAATACTGTTAGCCATCTACCTGACAGTGCTTGACGGTGCCTCCTACCTCTCCATCCTGACACCTTATAAAAGCAGGAACAAGACGGTGTCTGGACAGTACTCAGCCATGCAGGACTCACTGTGGACTGCAGGACTCACTGTAGCCTGCAGGACTCACTGTAGCCTGCAGGACTCACTGTAGCCTGCAGGACTCACTGTAGACTGCAGGACTCACTGTAGCCTGCAGGACTCACTGTAGCCTGCAGGACTCACTGTAGCCTGCAGGACTCACTGTGGACTGCAGGACTCACTGTAGCCTGCAGGGACTCACTGTCGACTCACTCAAAGCCAGTGGTCCTTCCATTTGCCTAACACAATCTGAATTTTGTTCAGCAACACTGTGCCCAGTCACAGGGGGTGAACACTGATTGGTTAAGCCAGTTCCGCCAGCGTCATTCTCTTTGCCAATGACTGACTTTGAGCTGTCGAGCAATCCAGTTATGAAAAAGCACAGACAGAATATCTCTGCAGAGAACAAGGAAAGCATTTTCTCTTCTGAGTCTGTAGAGTTAGACAGACATGATGTTCCCCCCGCCTCACTGCTCAGTAGAGACATGAACACGTGAAGCCCAGCTCTTGGGGACCACTCGCAACCCCGAGTCTATGAAGGGAAACATCGAATCACTGCTAACGGGAGGATGAAAGATAGCGTGGATGCTGAATGAAATTGTTGCACTTATCTCCAGACTTCCTTTTAAAAAGACAAATAAATGTTTGTTTTCATTAGTCACTACTGGCAGTGTCTTCTCCTGCTTATGACTACCAGCGCCCTGCTGGTGCACTGGTTTCAACATGTCCTTTGTAAACAAATCAGGCACAGTTCTTTTCTGGGAATTCTAAAAAGATATTACAAGTACAATTATAATCTGATGGTGTTCCTTCAAAGGAAAGCAACTCGAATAAAGTTCAAAGAGGCCCAATTATTTTCAAAAAAAGGTACTTAGAAAATTCTTTTAAACAGTCTCAAGGCCTCACTACAAGTTACAAGTCTTCTTGATTAGCATGAAATCCTCAGCAAATAAGCCAGCTCTGAGGATGTGAACTCTGAGAGGTGCAATTATGCTTTATATGTACACCCTAGATATTACTGTCACAATTGGAAGTGAGAAATTAACATTATTTTATACATCATTACTCTTTTCCAATTTGAAGGGCATTCTGCTTCATAGGGTAGTAAAACATGTAATTGGGGGGGGGGGGCGAGGATTTAGCTCAGTGGTTCCAGCACCTGTCTTGCAGGCGCAAGGGCGTGGGTTCAATCTCCCGGTAACCGCACACCATACTGGGCATGGAGACTCACCCCAGCAGCAATGAGTACCACACACCACAGTGCCAGGCATGGTGGCTCACGCCTGTAATCCCAGCACTCAGGAGGCAGAGGCAGGAGGATTGCTGTGATGTGAGTTGGAAGCTGAGCTCAGGGCCAGCCTGAACCACAAAGCGAGATCCTGTCTCAAAAAAAACAAACAAAAAAAAAAAACCATGTAATTTGGAACTGGGAAGCCAGGCTATGTGAAATTATTGTTTTCAAGGAATTTTAAGGAAAAATGAACTTTAAAATACTTATAAATAAAATTTAAAGCACATTTATTTGTATTATTATACAGTCATTGAAACTCTGATCTCTATTTGGTATTGTATAATACCTACTTCCAAACATATGGAGCAGCAAAAATGACTATATATATTAAGACACATCTGCATTTATTTATATATATATATATATACAATATATATATAAATATACATAAATATGGATATATACATATATGTATATATATATATATATATACACACACACACACACACACACGCATACACACACAGATAATATGCATGCATGAGTATCAAACATTAATATCCTCCCAAGTGGTCAATTTGGTAAGCTGTAATTGTCTGAATTCCTCACTGGGAATTATACTTACAGTCTTATTGTACTATTTTAAACATCCCCAACAGCGGCCAAAGGCCATCATTAGTACAAGCAGATCCTCAACTTCCTTGTCTGTTGAGAGTCATTCTCTACATTTCCAGGAAAATCATTTCCTAATTACATTATCGTCAGGGCTGTCTAAGGCCCAGTGTCTTCTTGCCCTGGAGTCAGCTATGGCATACGGGAACATGAATCCATTTGCCTCTGGTCACAAGCTGAACCCTCAGTGATCCCATGGCACTGTGATGCTAAAGGGCGAGAGGAGTCAGATGAAGACAGCTGAAATGTGTTGGAATAAAGGCCTCCAGCTGCGATTATCCACCAGCACCACAACTGCACTGCTGAGATCAGTCGGCATGTATCTGGTCCTTGTCTGCCCTCCCTGCCAGACAGTGACAGCACAGACATGCTCTGAAGTGAGCTTTTTTTTTTTCTGGTTTTCTTCTTTTCTTTGTTTTTTTACTTATTTTTCTCCACAGATTGTTGTTTTCATATATATATATAAATGACAACCTTGTTTCTAGTTTTTGTTTTGTTCTGCTCTGTTCTGTTCTTATTTCTGTTTCTTCCTTCTTTCTTTCCCTCCTGTCTTCTTCACCAGCTCCCAAAGCTTGTATAATCTTCATTTATCCGCCAGCCTTGTGTCTAATTGCTCTCTCTTCTTCTATTTCTCCATTTTTCCCACTAACTCCTTTCAAATTTTCTTTCCAAAAGGGAAAACGGCCACATTCAGGCAATATTTACTATACAAAATTGTCTGGTTTTTAAAGTTTTTTTATATATAATTATAAGCCTTGTTTCACGGTTAAGTGCATTAAACAGTTTCCACAATTTTCCATTTTCTAGGATGTTTTGATGCTATTGTTAATATTGATGTACTACTTTCGCTAAGGTGACATAATTGTTCTAATCAGTTGTTCTTCTTTTTACGCCAAGACTGAGATTGCCTGAGGATCATAAACATTACCATAGCCCAGCATAAAGAACCGGGGTTAGCACAAATAGGAAGAAATTTTTCATACCCAATAGATTGAAGAGGTAGGATCTTGCAACAGACTCAAAACTCAAAATCTAGCTACACTTAACATCTCTGAAAAGCAGTCATTTTGTAAGTGTTCTCCACAATGGCAATAGAGCTACCTACCATACAAAACTTAGAAGCATCAATGCAGGAATTAAATTTTAAAAAACAGAAAATGAAAAGATATAAGAAGTACAATGCAACCTGGGATTCCAACTTACCAAAGGCAAACACAGGAAGCAATGACATGAAGCAATTTGAAAGCCATCCGCTTGAACTCTCACAAGTGGTAACATGGAAAGTAACAAAGCAAATGAATGAGGCTCTAAAAAGAATCAAATCAGAAATAATTTCTCAGATAACTTCAGAAATGGAGGAGATGGTATGATTATAAAATCTAGAGGAGATATAGATAAAAAGTAGAGGACCTTGGGAAAATGATAGAAATAATGAATGCCCAACATAGGAAAAAAAATGGAATCCATCAAACATATACAATCAAATATCCAAGGGATAAAAATTCTGTTGAAAGTATATGCCGCAGAAGGATCCAAAGTGAGGACAGGATTTCAGATATAGAAGACAGGATTACAGTTAGCAACTATATAAGGAAAGATTCCTTTAAAATATAAGGGACCAAACCCAGGGAGTTAGCTCAGTGGTTCTGGCACCTGTCTTGCAAGTGCAAGGGCCCCGGTTCGATTCCCCGGCAACCCCATACAATACTGGGCATGGAGACTCATGCCTAGCAGCAATCAGTACCACATACCACAGTGCCGGGTGTGGTGGCTCACGCCTGTCATCCCAGCACTCCGGAGGCAGAGGCAGGAGGATTGCTGTGATGTGAGTTGGAGGCTGAGCTCAGGGCCAGCCTGGACTACAAAGTGAGACCCTGTCTCAAAAACAAACAAAAAAACCATATATATATATATATATATATATATATACACATATATATATAAACATATATATACATATATATATAAACATATATATACATATATATGTGTGTGTATGTGTGTGTGTGTATGTATATATATATATATACACACACACACACAAGGGACCATGAGAAATTAATCCAGCAGCTGCTATTTGATGCAAAGAAAAATAATATATGACTGTATAGTCAATAAAAAAATGGAGATAGTGTAAATGTCTATTTAAAAAACATGTTCACAGAAGTAATGGTGGAAATCTACCTAAGCATAGAAGAATTTGACATACAGATAAATGAAGCATACAGAACTTTAACTAGCCATAATTTAAAAAATCTACTCAAGGTACATAATAGTGAGGATTCCAGAAATACAGCACAATAATAGAATATTAAAAATTTTTAGAGGAAAGAAATCACTCATAGAAGGAAATCCCAACATAATTACAGAAGATTTCTTAACACAAACCCTTAAGTCAAGGAGAACTTACTGTGAAGTATTTCCAACCAACCTCTAACTTAGACTGACATGCCCCATAAAACTATCTTTCAAAATTAATACAGAACAAGATATTTTCCTGACAAAGAACATCTAAATAAATTCATGACCACCAAACCAGCACTCAAAAATGTTGTAAAGGACATTCTAAAAAGAGATAACAAAGATTACAGTTCCAGAAACCTCAACAGAGTGAAGGTAACAAGCAAGGCAAATAATTTTTAAAAGGTAACCAACAAGAAAAGAACAGAACAAGGATATGTCAGTACACATCAATTATAACCATCAATGTACATGGTCTTAATTCACATATTAAAACAAACAAATTGGCAGAATCAGTCAAGAAACAAGATTGCAACAATATGCTGAATACCAAAACATCTTTAATTCAAAAAGAAATTCATAGATTGACAGTCAAAGGACAGAAAACCATACACTATGTGACAGGAACACAGAATAAAGCAAGGATAGCTATTCTACTTGCAAAAGAAGTGGATTTTAAACCATGACTTATCAAGAGAGACAAAGAAGGGCTGGGTATTTGCTCAGTGGTTTTGGCGCCTGCCTTGCAAGCACAAAGCCCCATGTTCGATCCCCAGTGACCACACAGAGCAATACCGGGAGAAGTGAGTGACTCACGCCCATGAGCAATCAGTACCACCTCCCACACTGCTGGGTGTGGTGGTTCATGCTATAATCTCAGCATTTGGGAGGGAAAGGCAGGAGGATTGCTGTGAGTTTGAGGTTCGCCTGGGCTACATAGTGAGTTCAGGGCCAGCCTGAACTACAAAGCAAGACCCTATCCCACCCCCACAAAAAATGGAAAGACAAAGAAGGTCATACATCCTTTCTAAGGGAGCAATTGATGAGGGAGATAATAATTGTAAATATACATGCATCAAAAATCAGCACATTCAGTTAATTAAATATTAATGAACACGAAAAAATCAAATAGGCACTAGTTCGATTGTAATAGAAGACCTAAATACACCTGTCACAAATAGACAGATCAACTAGACAAAAAAAATCAACAGAAGAATATCAGAACTGAACCAAATTTTTGAACAAATCAGCTTAGATGTCTACAGTGTTCCAGCCTACAATATCAGAAGACATATTCCTCTCAGCTGCACACAAGATATTACCCAAAATGAACTATAAGCTAGCTTATAGAATACCTTTATGCGAAATGCAAATGAACTGAAATTATCTCATACATACCATCGGACCATAGTGCAATGAAATTGGAGATCAACAGCAGAAGAAACCACAAACAGTCCATAAAAATATGAAAATCAAATAACACCCTCTTGAATAACCAATGTATTACAGGTGAAATTAAAGAAGAAATGAGACAGTTTCTATAATTAAAAAATAATGCCTTGGGATCATAATATGTATATAAAATGTACCAATAAAATCAATTTTTTAAAAAGAAGCACAAAAAAATGTCAAGAAAACATACTAGAACCTATGGAACACAATGAAAACAGTCCTATGAGGAAAAATTATAAGTAAATTCCCATATCAGAAAAACAATGAGCTCAAGCAAATAACCTAATGTTGAACATCAAGTATCTACAAAAAGAAGAGCAACTCAAGCTCAAAGCTCCTATGAGCAAGGAAATTATAAAGGTTAGAGCAGAAAATTAATACAACTGAGACTAAGAAATAATACAAAAAAGATATGAATCAAAGAGTTGATTGTTTGAAAGAATAAAATTGACAAACTACTAGCTAACCTTATGAAAAAAAAAAGGAAAGACAAATTCATGCAGTTATGAATGGAAAGGATGAAATTATAATGATGGATACACTTAATTTCAACAACAAAATATTCTAGTGAATATAATTTTCTTTAACCAACAAACAACAGTGGCAAGCACACAGGTTGCACTATGCAATCATACTTAAAACTAGAGTTTCTCGGTGCCATCAGCCAAATGGCAGTGGCCACTGATGTGGAATCTGATTTTTAGTGTAGCTGCTTCGTTCTCATTGCAAAATGTGAATGAAGCAGGTGGAGAAGGGGGTAGGCTCCTAGGGAGGAGTCAACAGAGAAGACACAGGGCCACTCCCAGCCGGAAAAGCACACCATGCACAACAGCGGCACCCGAGGGAGGCAGCTGGGCGGTCAGGCCGGGGGCGGCTGAGGCCAGCGGGCCTGGAGAGCAGGCTCTGGTTCCTGCAGTGGAATTTGCCCTCAGAACAAAACTCCCAGGAAACAGATTGTATATGCTAATTAGTAAAAGTATGAAACACCAATAAGAATGCTGAAAATGGATTTATTATCATGTACCTTCACTTTACCAAATGATCCAGATGGACAGAATAATATCTCTTGGCATCAAAATTCTCCAATGACAAAACAGGTCAAGGAAGAAAAAAACAAATTTAAACCACGGATAGTGATGTGATTTCACATATTGTTAATCATATCACTTCTCAGGATGATAAACCAACAACAGATTCTGTTGGGCATTTGGATTGGTGTATCTGCTGCTCCCTGTGCTCCCAGGTATCAGACGAAAAATCAAGAGTAAAAATCAGCTGCACAAAGTGAAAAACACAAAACTGAGAAAAAGAACTTAGGAAACTAGCTAAACAATTTGATAAAAATATGGAAGAACTAGATATGGGGGCCGGGGAGTTAGCTCAGTGGTTCCGGCGCCTGTCTTGCAAGCGCAAGGACCCGGGTTCGATTCCCCGGTAACCACATACCTATACTGGGTGTGGAGACTCACGCCCAGCAGCAACCAGTACCGCATACCACAGTGCCAGGCGTGGTGGCTCACGCCTGTCATCCCAGCACTAGGGAGGCAGAGGCAGGAGGATTGCTGTGATGTGAGTTGGAGGCTGAGCTCAGGGCCAGCCTGAACCACAAAGTGAGACCCTGTCTCAAAAAACCTTTAAAAAAAAAAAAAGAACTAGATATGGTTTAAGGACCAACAAGAATCATGATTTACCAAGATAATTTCAGACACAGAGACTGTATATAATTGTAAAAACTGTGTAGAAATGCAGTCATCGTATGACATAGTTCCTGAATAGACAAAGAAGCCAGTGGAGGGCCAGAGATTTAGTTCAGTGGCTCCGGCGCCTGCCTTGCAAGCACAGGGGTCCACGTTGGATCCCCGCTGAGTGCATACAGCAGTAGCAGGCATGGAGACTCACACCCAGCAGCGATCAGTGCCACACACTGCAGGGCCAGGCACCGCGGCTCACGCCTGTCATCCCAGCACCTGGGAGGCAGAGGCAGGAGGACTGCTGCGAGTTCAAGGCTAGCCTGACTTACATAGTGAGATCAGAGCCTGCCTGAACTACAAAGTGAGCCCCCGTCTCAAAAAAAAGAAACCAAACCAGTGGAAGGAGACTGCAGTATCTGCGGCGAATGATCAAACCAGCCGCCATCTGACCAAAATGCTAATACAATTTCTGATGGTTCTACTCAGAAATGCAGTGAATATCTAAGTCAAGATCTGTCGGGTGTTTTTTGGTACAACAGTAGTACTGCTTTTGGGGAAAAAAAAATTGCTTTGACAAGTGAGAATATCATTACTAATGAAACTCTGGTCACTGAAAAGTGTCTAGTAAAACCGCAGTACCAGTTTCTCCTCCAGTAGGTACACCCACAGTGACAAAATCATATCTGACTTCCAAAACTAAGGAGCAGAAGAGACTCGTAACCACACAGGTGCATTTACTACCAATGATTTTGAGGAATACTGGGAGAGCCTACTAGGAAACGAAACTTTTGTTATACAAAATGTCAAAATGGTCAGCTTTTCCCTTCTGAAACTGCTCCAGTTAATGCTGCATCAAGAATGAGTGTAAGGGCCGGAATTCAGCCTAGTCACTCCGGCACCTGCCTTGCAAGAGAAGAGCCTGGGTTCAAACCCCAGTAACCACATACAACAATGCTAGCCATGGAGACTCACACCCACCAGCAATCAGAGTTACATATCACATGCTCATGCCTGTAATCCCAGCACTTAGGAGGCAGAGGCAGGAGGATTGTTATGAGTTCAAGGCTGAGATCAGGGCCAGCCCGAACAACAAAGGCTAGACCTGTCTCACAAAAAAAAAAAAGAAAAAGAAAAAAGAATGAATATAAGTCTAGATAGCAGGTTAAGAGATTAAAAATGTTACAAGATCTTCCCTCAGGCACACATAGATGCCAGAGAATACCAGTTTTCACCAAATTAAAACAATAAACCAAGCAAATTACCATTCACTGGAAATAAAATGAAATTTGACAGTTCTTTGAATAAAACTGTTACTCAAGACAAGACTCAGGCTTATGCAGTTGTGTCTAACTTAAGAAAATATTCACATGAACTTCCAATATCAATTTCACATCTAATATAAATTCTTCTGAGAAAAAGTCATCTTTAAACACAAGCTCCTCTCATGTACAACAACAACAAAAAAAAAACCAATTTTAAAGCATTCTTTGAAAGTACCTATTAATACTGATCCTTTAATTTCTGCAACTTTAGTCAATGAAGCCAGTATTGGTAACTCAAATCAACTAATGCATTAAAGTTAGAATCATTTTCTGATGATTGAAATGACCCATTCATTATTTGCTAAGGAAATAAGAAAATATTTAAAAGGAAAGACAGTGTAGGGGTAAATAATGAGGGGGAAAAATGTGATAGTAATTTTTAAAAAGGAAACAAAGCTTATGTATGTAGGGGGTGGGGTTGCAGGGTGGGTGGGGGGAGGGGAAAATGAGAATCAAGTCGTGTCATATTCTGGTACAAACTCTCAATGTTGAATATGATGATGATGTGTATATATAATGTACCAATAAAGATTTGAATTTTTTTAAAAAGCATATCATAAATTAGAGACTACTTGGGAAGCAAAAGATGTAGCTGATGACTTTTTCTATCAAACACATGATGATGCTGAAAGACTACCCCAGCAACAAGACAGAAAGAACAGCAAGGGTACTGTTGAGACCAATAATAATTCCAAACTTGGAGCCCAAAACATGTCTGTTACATCTAAAAGAGGAAGTTTTGGCACAACCAAAGCATTTTGATCTGGAGCAATTCTGTGCAGGTATCTTTTTCGACAAATAACTCACAGATTGTTAGATCAATGAAGAGGGAGAAAAAGGAAATGTGTGAAAATTCTCCCCATATTTTGGATGCAAAAAATTTGACTGTGCACTCTAAGAATTCAAACTGTGAGATTAATAATGTACAAGTGCCTTGGAATAATCCTGCTGTTCCAGTACACAAGACTAGTTCCAGTTCTTTCCAGAAGTTCAAACCATAGGAGCACAGAAATTGTTACTAGGGAGAAATCAAGCACTCGGTGACTATTCTGTACAATCAGAACAGATGAAACTCAAAGTGACCCAAACAAAACAGGGAGATCTTCAGAGTGTACATTCACAAATGCAAAAATTTTCTCAGATTCTTTCTCAGTTCAATCAAAACTGTATAGTGGGAAAAATGACTACCACCAAGATTACAGAGTTTAGAGAAAAAGAAAAAAACGCATCACGTCGTGGGAGGCTGATCAACAGCGACCTTTGGTGAAACTTTCTGAAACCCAGCAGTCTCCTGAGGAAATTCAGAGAAAAAGACAAGAAGCCTTGGTTCAAAGAAAGGCCAAAGCTCAGGCATCATCCACTCAATTTCTTTCATGGAATTCTAATCGACAAAAGTTGTCGATTAACTATGATAGGAAGCATTTTATTTCTCTGTGAGAATGCTAACTTATAAAGCTTTATTCTTTAATAAATCAGTGCAATGATAAAGAAAACTTTGGAGATATGTGAAGTAAATTATAAGTTACAGAAGTTCAGGAACATTAGGAATTATGTAATGAAGTTATGCAGAGGAATGTAGTTGTATTTTTTAATCTTATACTTGCAAGGGACCATGAAAAACTAAGTAATTTACCTAATTTTCTACTATAATGTCTCTTCACAATACTACAGTTTCAATTTCCTAATAGACTACTATTATAGTTTTATTTTCAGTAGTTATTGCCTAATAATTTTATAGTTTTTTTATCTTTATTGGTACATTACATATATGCATCATGATTGCACTCCATAATGGGGATTTGTACCAATAATTTTATAGTTTTATTTTCAGTAGTTATTGTTTTTTCATACATTTCCAATTTTTAATTAATACTTCCATTATCTTAGGAGCACGCTTGGTAGGAAATGAGAACCTTCAGTTTTATTTACAAGGAAATTGTTATTTTCAGTTCTTAGTCAAATTGGATTTGTATTTTGGTATTTTTAAACTGTGATATTTTGGAAACTTCCCACCATTTTTTTGAAAAACACTGGCTTAGGAAGTCTAGTTTAGAATAAGAACTGTGGATTAGCTATCTGCAGTAAGCAGTGTCCTTAATGTTTAGAACTGGCAGAAATTTTAGAAATCACCTGCTCTGCATTACTATATGGATGAGAAAAATTACTACTGTGATTTTCAAAGTCACAGGCAAATTAAAGCTACGCTTGTATTAGAATGATCTTTGAATACCTAAACTGTTCATATCATTTGCTTCAAACTAGTAGTCTACAATAAAACTTTAGGGGACATTAATTATTTTACACCACAAAGAATATAATGAAGGGGCTGGGAATTTAGCTCAGTGGTTCCGGCGCCTGTCTTGCAGGCCCAAGGGCCTGGGTTCGATCCCTGGTAACCACATACAATACTGGACGTGGAGACTCACGCCCAGCAGCAACCAGCACCACATACCACAGTGCCAGGCGTGGTGGCTCACACCTGTGATCCCAGCACTCGGGAGGCAGAGGCAGGAGGATTGCTGTGATGTGAGTTTGAGGCTGAGCTCAGGACCAGCCTGAACTATAAAGCGAGACCCTGTCTCAAAAAAACTTAAAAAAGAAAAGAAATAGTAGAAGTAGAAGGGGTATGGATTTAAGACAGGTATGCTTATCTGATTTTCTCAAAATTTTATGTAAATATATGATGTGTATTTATACTAAAACTATATAAGCCTTAGTTTTAGGAAAGCAATCAGTTAATGTCTATTGTAGATTTATGCAGTATTTAATACAAGTTTAAGTTGGGAAATGTCAAAAACTGAAAGACAATATTAATGTCAATGGTAGTGAATCAAATGTTTAAGATACCTTTTATAATAAGGGTACAAGAATATTAAAAGTAAAATGATGGAACAAGCTAAGTGTGGTAAACACCAGTTAAACAACATGTTATGTTACGGACTGAACACTCACATGCGGCCCCTGCTGAAATGCTGAAATCTGACCCCACACTGATGGCATCAGGAGCCCCTTGGAAGGGAACTGAGTCCTGAGAGGACTCAGATAGTTTTCCAGCTCTCATTCTACCAGAAGATACAAGAAGACACCACTCCAAGCAGACGCTCCCCAGACCCAACCACGCCAGCACCCAAACTCAGACTTTCAGCCACCGAAACTATAAGAACTGAATTTCTGTCACTTAAAAGCCACTGAGGCAGATCAAAATTAGGGTGCTCTGTCACAGCAGCCCAAACCAAGACACGTAGTGTAGCTACACAGAATAGAATTTCTGTGAAGAAGCTTTACTAAAAAGGAAAGAAACGTATCTTACAATGAGGGAGATTTGATTTACCACAACAACACAATTATTTTAAATTTGGTCACCTGTTACCATAGATTCAAAACCTGTAGTGCAAAAGATGAAAAATATGTGGAAGGCAGAATATTCACAATCCCAGTGGGAGATATTATACTTCTCTCAGCAACTGGCGGAACGCGTAAACAAAAGGACACGGGAGCATAGAAGACTGAACAATGTGAGACTAATTCTTTAACGTCTAGATGCAGAGCAAAACAAAAGATAATATATGTCCCTCGGGCCCCACAGTTATTCTATAAAATATCGGCATGAGATGTGGGATAGCAGAATTATTTGTCCGGTTCAGGAGAAATATAGACATGGAAAAATATGCGAACTCAACAGAACAAATAAGACAGTGAGCTTATGCAAGGCACCATCACCGTAACTGTAGAAATAGAAGGTGGGGTTAGTTAGCGAGGTCAGCACAACAAACACCGGAGATAATCATCTCATGAAGGGAAAGGGCTTGTGTGGCTGACGTGCTGGGGGGGGGGGAGCTCATGGCAGGTCTTCACGCTGTTGGGCCTGTCACTGTGGTGGGAGTGTATGCTAAAGAAAAACTGTTCACCGTAAGAACAGGGAGCAGAAGAGCCAGCAGAGGAAAGTGGGAGTCCCACGATCCCCTCAACGCTAAAGCTGCCCACCAGCCGCATTTCCGCCACCTCCTCACAGCGCCTCCGGCGGAACTGAGTCCAACACATGGGTCTCTGGGGACATTGAAACTCCAAAGTAAACAAAATGTATAGCTTTCGAGCCCAGAGAAGAAAACTCGATCTGCGCAATTAAAATAGTAAAGGGAAATGAGAGTCCAAAACTCTCTCCTGAAAACCGAACAAAATAACTTTCCACAGCTTCCCTGGTAAGTTCTGCTAAACTTTTAAGGAACAATTAACTTGTCATCTCCATCACTGGGAGAGTGTGCAGTGTGGACAGATTATTTCATCACTCGGACCTTCAGTTTCTTCTGCAAAATGAAGCTGCTACTGAAAACAAAGTGCTTATTATGCTGCTTGAGTTGACATGTTTAGTAAACATTAGCTCTCATTTTAACATTTTTACTACTCATTTATTGCTACTACAGTTATTCACGAGCTTTACAGTCTCCTGAGTGTCTAGCAGCTGGGGGCAGAGATAAGCTTATCAACCGTTTTTATTGGATTTATACAAATAGATACAACTGTCTCTTGCACACATCGAGAGTGTCTCTAAGCAGGGTGCCATCTATCTTCTTGTTTAATTTGGCACTGCTAATGCCGCAGAATGTGTTAGCCATGCCAGTGCCACAAAACTGACTTCCCTAAGTCTGAGCAGCAAGGCCTTGCCCAGTTAGAGCACATTAAAAGGAATGCCTAGCCAGGAGGAGCTCTTTTTGACAGTGATTTACTGGAAGAGTGACGCCACCCCAGTGCCTGTCTCCAGCTCCTAAATTTCTGTTTTGATTTAATAGCCAGCAAATCTCAGTTGGAAACTTTGCTTTGCCTATAGTCAGTACTCAAGAAATATTTATCAAATTGTCAGGTTTGATCATTTTCTCAATTTAGCAATTTCAGTCATTTGACAAGTTGGTAATTTATCAGTTAGATCATTCCTAATTTCTCACCCTCTTCATATACCAAGCATTTATCAAGTGGATTTGTTTATGAACCCCACGTCCCTGACTGTCCAAGACACTATCACATGGAGTAAAATTTAAAGCAAGAGTTTGTGGTCCTTCAAAGGAAGGACACAGAAAAAGTTGCTTCATAACCATACAGTGACATACTCTACCTTTCAAGAAACTTGACTTTAAAACTTAGTAGAGTATTTATTGAGTAAACGAGAGGGGAACTTCTGAATAGGCTTGCAAACATATTGAAGATAAATGCCTACTCTGGCAGCAGAATGTTTGGCAAGACAGTATTAGTGTGAAACACACAAAGGATCCAGTTAGTAGTCACACATTTTCACATCAAAGTTTCCTACACAGAAAACCGAAGAGTGCAGACCAGTCAAGGCTTCAGAACTGAAGTGAGCACATCGTAGGAACTAGTTTCCTTGCTTTATTTTTCCAACCCATCATTTGACTATTTTATGCATCTCTTCTCCTCGGGGAAATAATCTCAATATGACCTGACTTTTTAAAAAATTAATTCATTATGTGCAAAATATTTTTGCTATTTGTGAATTTACAAAATGTTCTTAACCTCAGAGAAAAATAAATAAATTGGAGAAAATTAAAACAAGTCCAAAGCATTAAGTACATTTTCTTTTTAAATCCCTCAAGCTTAAGAAGAATGTAGGTGGAATAGAACAATAGTCAGGTTTGGGCAAGAACTTAGAGAAATATCTGAAGATGTCAAAATTAATTTTATGTGGAGAGTGTTGTATGCAAGTTTGTCTTTAAGACTTCTTCCAAAGAAGTGGAACAGCTGGAGGGAAATAAAAGCACAAAAGAAGGGTAGCTTATCAGAATTCAGGCTTCAACAAGGTTACTTCAGTGCAGTCAGCCATGCCCTGCCTATCAAATTCATCCAATGATAACGCAACTCTGTGCCAGAGAGACGGTGACTGTGATAGGCGTGGAGGTCACGGAAACAAGAACAAGATTCAGTTTTCACCCACATGAACTTCCTGAGATAAAGACACTGTGGGAAAGGTGAGAAATGATATTATTGTATCAGACTATAATATTATAAACAGGATTTTTTGAGAGATCTTGACGTCAGAGGAAGATGAACTCTACTTAACTGTTCAAATCCTTCCCCTCAAAAGAGGTTTTCATTGCACATCTGGAGTAGATTCTGTAAAATTTTCCCACCTACTGTTGCTTATACCACAGATGTGATGTCATTATAAAGACCTGTGGATTTTAGTTCTAAAAACATGTAACAAGCATTTCTTTTCACACTGAAGAAAACAGGATAGCCCTCAGAGCCAACTGAGCACAATAGATGAGAGAATAGATCACAGAGCTATATACCTTTGGAGTGAGTCCATGGTTACCACTGGGCAACAATGGGAAAGCTATTTAAGTTCTCTAATCCTCCGTTTCTCCATCTGCAAAATGAGAATATTAATTCCATTCCACAGAGTCGTGGGGACAAGTGAGACACCAACTGTACTCAGGGTGCTGGAGGTGTATTTGTTTGGTATTCCCGAGACATTTCCCAAATACCGTTCTGTGTGAAATACTGTTTAGGCACTGGATCCCCAAAGTCAAAACACAGACAAACTCTGAACCCTATAATTACGTACAATTATAGCATGGCAATTAATTTTTTTTAATTTAAAAATTTAAAAGGGATTAAGTTCCAGACTTGATGAAGCCTCTGTTCTCATCTGAAGTAGAAGATAAGCTGCACTAGGAGAAGGCATCAACAGTTCTCACATGCTTTACACGAGATAGATAGGAGGTATTTATGAAGGAATGATAAGTGGAAGAAGCAAGAGGTGCTTACAAAATCTGGCATTCCTAGGTAAATAAACCAATTATACTGTTTAGGAGCTCTTCTGGAATCTAGTCGTGTAGCATTTCTTAAAAATCAAGTTCTTAGTCACTTAAAAGAGGATGGGTGACACAGAGTTTCCACCACCTCTTGCCATGTTTTGCTCACGTGACCAAGGAACATGTGGCAGGGAAGGCGTTTCTGGACCGTGACTTTCAGCCAGGTGAGCTGGACCACCCCCACTTTGTGGCCGATCAGTCTGGAGCATCTGACTGCCACCTGGAAGCTCTGGTTTCTCTTTGGCCTGGGAAGGCAGGAGGTAACCACCTGCCCAATGTGCCTGCTGGATGCCCGGGAGGCCCAGACACCTACCTAAACGCTTCGCTCCTATAAGACTTGGGTTGCTATGAAAATATACATTCTTCTAGGACAGTTAGCAATTTAGCTATTAAAAAATTTATTCACTCTTTACAGTGGATAAAAATAAAATATTTCCTTTAAAAAAAAAGAGGAGGTCAGGAAAACCTAAGTTCTAGATTGGACTCAACTAAGTGTCTGGTGAAACGAAGGAAATAAGTTCTCTGTGTCCCAGTTGATGTATCTATGAAGTGAGCATGCTCAGGTGGCCTCTACATTTGTTCACTAGATAATCGCACATAGGGCTGAGGAGGTGGCTCAGTGGTGTCACCGCCTGCCTAGCGAGTGCTAGGTCCTGAGATTCATCCTTTGTTCCACCAAAAAAAAAAATCACCCACAATATGTCCACCTCCATCATACAGTATATAAAGTCACACCCTAAGCCAGGAGCCAGGCAGAGCGGTGCACACCTGTAAGCCCAGCTACTTCACAATCACACACAGGAGGACTGTAAATTCGGGACCAGCCATGACAACCAAGGGAGATCTAGTCTCAAAATAAAAAATGTTTTAAACAGGGTAAAGATGTTGCCCAGAGGCAGAGTGCTTCCTACCATATGCAAGGCCTTGGATTTAATCTCTATTGCCAAAAAATAAGATATAATAACCTACTACCATAGGACCATACTCTGTTAGGTGCTACTAAAACAAAATTCTTAAAACCAGGTAATTCGTAAAGAAGTAAAATTTATGTCCTCACAGTGCTGGAGACTGAGAAGTTCAAGATCAGGTACCTGCACCTGGAGTCCAGCGCAGTCCTTCTTTCTGCATCCTCCAGAAGGGAGAAGCACTTTGCTCAGAAATCAGAAGATGAAGGCGTGGGATGCGGCTCAGTGGCACAGCACCTGCCCAGCAAGGATGAAGCCCCGAGTTTGATTCCTGGTACAAAACAAA
>PVIR01019866.1:0-31972 GCA_004026965.1 Petromus typicus
AAGTTCATTTACTATGCTTTGTTTTCAAAATTTAGGAATTAAGAGTTTTCCGTCTTGATTTAATTTTGTTTTAATAAGAGGGAAATATTTATATGGCCCAAGCAAACCTATGAAAACTAACATGCTCATGGGTTTCAGTTGCTCCATCCTGTCCTCCACCCTCATAGTTGATTCTCTTGGTTTTGATTTAAAAGAAGCTGGTGATAGCCTCTCAACTTAGATAAAAAGGCAGCACAATCCACACATTTAAAGATATACATACTTCAATATATAGGCTTTTTGGCGGTTTCATGTCTTGTGTGATATCCAAACCTTCAGCTCCTCCCAGGGACCTCATGTAAGTAGCAAGGGACTTTTTATACTGATTGAACCATTCCGTCTGCAAATATAAAGAGGGTCATGTTACAAAGTCATAGGGAAACTTGCATGCTGTGTAAACTCATCCAACATGGGCCAACACTGACCACCCCATTCATGTGTGCTACTAATACAAACTGGCTTCGGGACCCAGATGCTGTTTGCGGACTTAGGCTAGATCATTCAACAAAATAAACACACACAGCTCTAACAAAGTGTATTTTCCAGTAACTTTAATCATAAACCTGAGGAACACACAACCATAAAAACAATCATGAAGACACCATTTTAGAACTATAAAATACAATTAAATAAGAGCAATAATTTTGTTTCTGGGCTGGGGATTTAGCTCAGTGGTTCCGGTGCCTGTCTTGCAAGAACAAGGACCTGGGTTCGATCCCTGGTAACCACATACAATACCGGGCGTGGAGACTCACGCCTAGCAGCAACCAGTACCACATACCACAGTGCCAGGCGTGGTGGCTCACGCCTGTAATCCCAGCACTTGGGAGGCAGAGGCAGGAGGATTGCTGTGTTGTGAATTTGAGGCTGAGCTCAGGGCCAACCTGAACTACAAAACGAGACCCTGTCTCAACCCCCACCCCCCAAAATAATGATAATTTTGTTTCTGAAAACTGTAAGATATTTTTGAAAAAACTACCCATTACCCATCAACTAATGAATGATATGTATATCTATACAATGAAATATTATTCAGCCATAAATAGAAATAAAGTATTGGGTATAGTGGTACATGCCTCTAATCTCTGCACTTAGGAGGCAGAGGCTGGAGTATTATTGTGAGTTTAAGAGCAGTCTGGGCTGTGGAGTGAAACCCTATCTCAAAACAAGAAAAAAAAAAGTTCTGACATGTATTACTACATGGATGAAAACTTACGTTAAGTAGAAGGGACAAAGAATCACATATTACATGATTCTACTCATAGGAAAAACAAATTATAGGCAAATTATAGAGATAACTAGTAGATGAGAGAGCTGGATGGAAGGAAAGACTATGAAGTAACTGAAAAAGGGTATAGTACTTTTTTAGGATAAAAAAATGTTATGAAATAAGAGGGTAGGAACAGTTATACCACTCTGAACAGATATACCACTCTAATATTCTGAAAACCACTGAAATGTACACTTTAAAAGGATAAACTTGAAAGTGTATGTCACATCTCAGTAAAACTGTTATTTTTTTTAAAATAATTAAGAGAAACAAAAGATCTAAATATATAGATGGATATAAAACATTCAGTGGTGACTTGACACTGTAACAATGTCACCTGAGCTATGGGTTCAACTCAATCTCAACTGTTAACTTTTTAAAAATGGAACTTTGCAACTTGAACCTGCAATTCTCATGGAAATTTGAGGGTGCAAAAACAGTCAAAACACTTGAGTAAGAACAAGACAGGAATATTTTCTCAAGACATATTATCAGGTTACAGTAATCACAACAGTGGAATCAGTACAAGGACAAACTGACTGACAGGACAGAAGACAGTCTTCCATGCGAAACCCACAAATACAACAATACTAATTATGGCAGAGGGAGTACCATGCACACAGCAGGTAGAGACAGGGTCTTTCCAACAAGTGCAGCTGGGTCACAGCAATGTCCACAGCCACAAGGAAACCTCCCACATTACACATGGGAGTCAACCTCAATACCACAGGTCTCTTTGTGAAAGGTAAAACACAGCTTCTATGAGATGACATCACAAAATATCTTAATAGCCTTGAGATAAAGCAGAAGAAACAGAAGTGCATGGAGCTGGGGCCACAACACAAGTCCCAAGGAGAATCAGAGCTGCTTAGCACTAAGGGGTCACATCCTTTCAGTTTTGCTCAAGGATAAAAGTCATCACAGGATCTTCACATTTTTTCCAAAAGAATACAATGACATTGTCACGAAGAATTTATCAACAGGGAAAATATTCATAAGAAAGAAAAATACTTTCATTATCTTGTGTATTATGATTTTATAATTCTACATTTAAAAAGCAAGTTGGGCAAGCAAAAAAATACAGCTAAAGAAAACATGAAAGATTTTACTATTTTGAAATCAGACATAGAAAAAATTCTTGTCTGTTATCCACACAGCCACTTTTATATTCTTTTAGTGTGCAGTAGTTTCTCTAAACATGAAAGGACAGTGGTCTCTACTTTGTTTTGATCCCTGTGTTCCAGATGTGCTCTTTTTTTTTTAGGTTTTTAGAGACAGGGTCTCACTTTGTGGTTCAGGCTGGCCCTGAGCTCAGCCTCAAACTCACATCACAATCCTCCTGCCTCTGCCTCCCGAGTGCTGGGATTACAGGCGTGAGCCACCACACCCAGCACTGTGGATGTGGTACTGGTTGCTGCTGGGTGTGGGTCTCCACACCCAGTATTGTTATGTGGTTACCGGGGAATTGAACCCGGGTCCTTGCACTTGCGAGACAGGCGCCGGAACCACTGAGCTAACTCCCCGGCCTCCAGATGTGCTCTTAACTTATGCTACCACAGTAAACCCACAACATTGATGTTATCAATATCCTTACTAATACTGTGTTACTATATACCTGGAATTTGCTGAAATATTAATGTGTACTATTTTATTATTCCTCTGACATGACTACTATTATTACTTCCTTTTTACTGAGGAGGAACTGAAGCTGAGTGTTAATAAATAACACAGAGGCAGAGTGAGCCCAGGTATTGACTCAAGTCTCAGGCTTCCACCTACAGCACCACTCTTGGGCAACACAGATACGCACAGTGCCAGAGACACAGTACCTCCTGTGAGGTGTCAGGTGCCAGAAGACATCTGATCTCAAACAGTGGTGCAGTTGCCAGACATGTTTGTGATTTGGTAGAATGTCCCTGGATCAATTTTTATGTTTATCCTGTGTTTTCCCAAAATGCCATTACTGTGACTAAGAGCCCAAACATTCCATGTATGTATTTGTGTGTGTTCGTGTCTGTATTTGTGACACTATAGACTAATCCCTGGGCCTTCACACTGAACTACGTCCCTATCCCTTTTCTAAATTTTTCATTTCAAAACTGGGTCTTGCCAGGCGTGGTGGCTCACATCTGTAATCCCAGGACTCGGAGGCAGAGACAGGAAGATTGCTGTGAGTTCTAGGCTGGTCTGGGTTACGTATTAAGTTCAAGGCCATTCTGAACTCAAAGCGAGACCCTGTCTCAAAAAGCTAAAAAAGTGAGAATAAGTCTTGTCAGGTACTGGTACAAATTCTCAATGTCAATTGTGATCACAATGTGTATACAAAATGTACCAATAAAATCAATTTTTAAAAAAAGCTAAAAGAATAAAATTTAGGAAAACTATGGAATCTAATAGATTAGTTTGACTGACACTGTGCAGTCATTTTCAAAATTATGAGACATACGGGCCGGGGATTTAGCTCAGTGGTTCTGGCGCCTGTCTTGCAAGCGCAAGGACCCGGGTTTGATCCTCGTTAACCACATACTATACTGGGTGTGGAGACTCACCCCAGCAGCAACCAGTACAACATACCACAGTGCCGGGCGTGGTGGCTCACGCCTGTCATCCCAGCACTCGGGAGGCAGAGGCAGGAGGATTGCTGTGATGTGAGTTTGAGGCTAAGCTGAGGGCCAGCCTGAACCACAAAGCGAGACCCTGTCTCAAAAAAACAAAACAAAACAAACAAACAAACAAAAAATTATGGGGCCGGGGAGTTAGCTCAGTGGTTCCGGCGCCTGTCTTGCAAAGTGCAAGGACCCGGGTTCGATTCCCTGGTAACCACATTAACAATACTGGTTGTGGAGACTCACGCCCTGCACAGCCAGTACCAGACACCACAGTGCCGGGCGTGGTGGCTCACGCCTGTAATCCCAGCACTCGGGAGGCAGAGGCAGGAGAATTGCTGAGATGTGAGTTTGAGGCTGAGCTGAGTGCCAGCCTGAACCACACAGCGAGACCTTGTCTCAAAAAACCTAAAAAAAAAAAAAATTATGAGACATACTGGTCTAACCATATCATATGAGAAAAATCATTATAACTCTTACCATTTCAGAAGTAACACTGTTCTGTTTATCTCACTGTAATAAAATAGAGAAACCTCCAAAATTCAATTTATATAAATATAAATAAATCTTGGCACAAAAGAATATGAAAGCTGGGAGTGATAGCACACACCTATAATTCCTGCACTTGGAGGCTGAGGCAGGAGGGTTGTTATGAGTTCAAGGCCAGCCTGGGCTACATAGTGAGACTCCATTTCAAAAAAACAAAGGAACAAGAATATGAAAATAAAAAGCTAAAAGCTAAAGTCCCAAACCTATTACCAATCTGTAGTAACTGATACACCTAAGTAGAGATCATTCATTTATTTACACAAAAAATGGACAGAATGGGGCCGGGGATTTAGCTCAGTGGTTCCGGCGCCTGTCTTGCAAGCGCAAAGACCCGGGTTCAATCCCCAGTAACCACATACCATACTGGGCATGGAGACTCATGCCCAGCAGCAACCAGTACTACACACCACAGTGCCGGGCATGGTGGCTCACACCTGTAATCCCAGCACTTGGGAGGCAGAGGCAGGAGGATTGCTGTGATGTGAGTTTGAGGCTGAACTCAGGGCCAGTCTGAACCACAAAGCGAGACCCTGTCTCGAAAAACCTTAAAAAAAAAGGACAGAATGGAAACAAAGCAATGAAAGTTAGCTAGCAAACAAACTGTCACTTTCAAAAAAAATTGAAGCTAATGGCAACTATGATGTAGGTAGGATTCTACAAATTGTGGGCTGTGCTCTCCAGCACAATGATAGCTGTGTTTACAGAGTGGCACAGTGGCATCCAGTGCTATCATTCATGTGGCTCATCCAGAGCAACTTAATCCTGATAATCACCCTGTTGCATGATGAAGAAAGCTGGCCTCTGTCCCCATTCCGGGGAGGGAACTTCTAGATCCATGGAACTTCTCCAGTCACAGCAGCACCTTATTTTCACAGTCAGCTAATAGCTTGCGCTAATGACTTGCTGAGGCAGACCCTGGAGTCTGTGATAACAAGGATGCTTGAAAGGGTGAGTGACCACATCCAGCAGACCAACCATGGGACCATTTGACTAGGCTTTGGGCCCTGTGCCCAGACATCTGACTTCTAGGGACAAGAGGAAGGGTGGAGACTGATCCCAGTCCAGGGCCAGTAATCCAGCCAACAACCTCTAAACTGAGCCCTGAGCACTCTGGGCACCAGGGGTTTCAAGAGGCCCTGGCTAACAGTATTCTGTATGTGCTATTATACACAAGTCCTGGCTCCACAGAGGGCAGATCCCTAGTGCTATGAGTTCACAACTCTCTGCGCCCTCATCCTTGGGGCCTCTTCTTTCGCTCTGATTTGTACCCTTTATGCTCTAGGACACTGAAATATTAAGCACAGAGCTTTCTTGAGGCCTGTAAGTCATTCTTGAGAATTGCTGAGGGTAAGGGGAGGGCAGGACCACAGGACTTTGGGCCTGGTCTAGATTGAGAGCAGACTTTGGGTGGCTGCCTAACTCCAGGCAGTCAGAAGTCACTGCAGCTTTGTGATGGTGAGTACTGTGGACTTTACTACAAGTGAATGAACTCAGGCAGAGAGAGAAGCTAAGCCAATCACTCAAGATTATATAGTAGAGAGCTAGGATTTGAACTCAAGTCTGTCTGGCTCCATTCCCATGAATGTAATATGGGCCAAGGTCTGTACCTCAGTGGCTGGATAAATCAAGAGTTTCATTACCAGTATGAATTTATGTTGATAAGAGAGTGACCAGGTGTGGTGGCAAACATCTGTCACACCAGTACTTTGGGAGGCTGAAGCAGGAAGATCAAAAGTTAGGTCTAGCCCAGGTAGCTTAGCCAAACAAAAAATGAAAAAAGCTTGGGGATACAGCTCAATGCAGAGACCTTGAGTTCAATCTCTATTACCCGAAAAGAAACAATGGTGGCTATACATACTCATTTTATGGAAAACACCCAAATAATAATCTCAAGTTTTTATGGTTTTTTTTTAGGTTTTTTGAGACAGGGTCTCGCTTTGCGGTTCAGGCTGGCCCTGAACTCAGCCTCCAATTCACATCACAGCAATCCTCCTGTCTGTCTCCCGAGTGCTGGGATTACAGGCATGAGCTACCACGCCCGGCACTGTGGTATGTGGTACTGGCTGCTGCTGGGCGTGAGTCTCCACGCCTAGTATGGTATGTGGTTACCAGGGATCGAACCCTGGTTCTTGCACTTGCAAGACAGGCGCCAGAACCACTGAGCTAAATCCCCGGCCCCAGGGTTTTTTTGGTTTTGTAAGACAAGGTCTCACTATACAGTCCAGGCTCACCTCAGCCTCCCAAGTGCTGGGATTATAGGCCTGGGTCTCTACACCTGACTTCTCAGCTTTTTAAACCCATTGATAAATTACTAATAAATAATACAAATACACTCTGTTAGACAACAAATTTTTCCACACAGCATTTAGAATTACATCCCAACACATACTTCTCATCACATTATAGATGAAATAAATACCAAGCCAATATTGCTGAGGAACAAATGTTAAAGACAAAAAGAAACACCAGTAAGTTCAGTTACAGAACGATCTCATTACCCTGACCAACACGACCTCACTTACTTCTTCAGCAGACATGTGAAATCGTAAAGCACTTGGCAAGACACTGCCATATTCCCACCTGAGGGCTCTGATGCGAAGCAGCCGATCATACCTAGGAGGCACATACAGAAGGGATCGATGGCGTAAAAACACTGGGGAGCAGAGGTCATTCCCATGAAGACTTACAGGCCACCCAGATAGGGCATCGGCCTTTACGTGGCTCCCAAAAGAACAAACGCCCTGTAAGAAAACACCCTTGCGACAATCGAGGAAACAAACATGGATAGGACAGATGCCAGGAAGACACTGCTCACTTCTCTAGGTGCAGGCCAAATAAAACATGAAGAAATAAATATGGTGAAACACAAAAGTGCTAAGAGCAGTCAGGCACTGTGGTGCACGCCTATAATCCCAGGTAATGGAAAGGCAAGGCAGGAAGACCCAAGTGTAAGGCCAGTCTGGACAACTTCAGAAGACCTTGTCTCAAAACGAACAAACAAAACAAACAAAAAAGAATAATTTGAGGGGTAGAGATATGGCTCATTGGTAGAATACTTGCCTAGCATGCCAAGGCTGTAGGTTTAATCTCCAGTACCCCAGAAAGAAGACAAAAAAAGACTCAAACAGATATTATGGCTCCATGGTTCATGTTATGTTATTCTTTCTCCTTTTATGAATATTGCAATTGACTTGTTTTCATAGCAAAGTTTTAAAAATGGAAAAAATAATTTAGAAGTTTTATAAAGAAACAAATCTATGATTTGTAATGTTTACCTGGAAAACCAAATGACACAGAAAACCCTCCCAGGTTTCTTGCCACTCCAAATAAAAAACGAGTAACTTACAGGTACGCTACAGTGCAGCGTCGATTTCTCAACAGGGAGCAGTGCCGAAATTTGATGGTCGGTATCAACTCACCTCGTCCACCTGACTTTGCTTCATTCCTTGGAAGATCATTTAAAGAGCAAAAGAGCAAATTATATACATTCAGTCTAAGATTTCAAAGCCAGCAAGTACCACCTCACATGACTGTTTTTATTTTTTTATGATTAGCACCAGATAATTTATCAGCACTTGAATTAATATGCTGCAAGATGCAGAGTCAAAAGTGAAATAACTTGCCTAAAATCATAACTTGCCTGGCAAGCTGAGGCAGGAGGATTACTGTGAGTATCTAATCATATTAGATACCTCTTATTTAACCATGTGGTGTTTAGCATTTTTGCACAACTGATTAACCTCTCCTGATTTTAAGAGAAAAATGGTATTTACTCACTTTTTGGAATGTGTTTACCATACTGGCATACAAGGCAAACTTAACAGTACTATTCAGAGGTCCCTGCCTCCTTTTTCTCTTTGAGTAGTTCTTTTGAGCCCTTATTAAAGTAGAGTAAGTTAAAATAGAATCAGAATGGTCCTTCATTCCTCTAAAAATATGCGTTGTGAGCTGGGGATATTGCTCAGTGGTTCTAGCGCCTTCCTTGCAAGCACAAGGTCACAAGTTTTATACCCTGTACCAATAAATAAATAAATAAATAAACCAACCTAGTGATCTCCAACTATATACATGTACCATACCTCAGTGTTCACACAGAAATGGAGAAATTTTTTGTTTTCCCTATAAAAAGTACATCTCCTTAGTAGTTAAGAATTGCATGTTACAACTAGATGTACAAGATGAATAAAAATCTACTTTGGAGTTTGAAAGGAAACCAGATGAATATAGTACCTCATTCCAAGCACTTCACTGGGCCCTAGAAATACACTACTTTAGGAAAAAAAAATTAGTTGAGTATGTGGCATATGCTTGTAATCCCAGCACTCTGGGAAACTAAGGCAGGAGGATCACAAGTTTGAAGCCAGTCTGGACAACTCAGCAAGATCCTGCCTCAAAATAAAATTAAAAATAAAAAGGACTTGGGCCAGGGATTTATTTCGGTGTCCTGCCTTGCAAGCGCAAGGTCAGAAGGTCCTGAGTTAGATCCCTGGTAATCATATACAACAATGCCGGGAGTGGAGAGTCACGCTCAGCAATCAGTACCACATACCACAGTGCCCGGCACGTGGCTCCCAGCACCGGGGGTGTGTGTGTGCGCGTGCGTGCACGCGCACGTGTGGTGGTGTGTGCAAGGCGGGGCAGTGGGGCAGAGGCAGGAGGATTGCTGTGAGTTCGAGGCTCGCCTGGGCTACATAGTGAGCTCAGGGCCAGCCTGAACTGCAAAAAGATCAAGACTGTTTCAAAATAAATACATAAATTAAAAAATAAATAAAAAGGACTTGGGATATATTTCAGTGATCAGATACTACCTAGTGCTGTATCAGTCAAGTCCTAGCAAGACCCTGGGTTCAATCCTCAGTACTAATGGGAGTGGGAGACAAAATATAGGTGAAATGGATCTCATTCCATCACAGTGTCAAGATTAGGTGGGGTTTTTGTTTTGTTTTCATGGTGCTAGAGATCAAACCTAGGTATCATGGGTTAAAGCCAGGGCCTCCCTCATGCTAACAAGCACTCTACACTAAGCTACATCCTTTTCCCCTAAGAGCTGTTCCATACACTTCTGCTACCCTATGAAGGTCAGATTTATTCTCCACATTGCTCACATCATACACTGTGTTATAAGAAAACAGTACAAATAGCCAGGCATAGTGGTACATGCACATGTCTGTAATCTCAGCAGCTGGCAAACTGAGGCAGGAGGATTACTGTGAGTTAAAGACCAGCCTGAGGCAGGAGGATTACTGTGAGTTAAAGACCTCACCAGTGAATGTGAGGCCAAGTTGAGCTACAGAATGAGACCCTGTCCAAAAAACAAAAATAGAAAGAGTACAAATAAAATACACCTCCTGACCCAAAATCAATACTGTACAAAGTACATAAGAATTTCTTTTAAAAATTCACATTTATACTTGAACAACTAAAAAGGAATCGATTTATTTTCACAAATAATTTTAACCAGAAACTGATAAGTGCCTTCTTAGAGAAAACTAGGAGGGTAGGAAACAAGAATTTTAGGTCATGAATCTTCAAATGGTGAAATACAGACATACAGGAAAATCACTCCCTCATAGGCCAAAGCCTCTAAGGCACATCCAGAACATGCCTTCACTCTGTAAAGGAAAGGTTCAAGTTTTGAGGCAAGCACATGTATGCCTGTCTCCTGAGCCTGAAGGTTGAGACTTTGGCTCCCTAAAGACTCAGAGACCCTTATGGGCTTGAGCACACTCGGCACCCATGCAGTAAGTCTTGCCAGTGGCCTTCTCAACGCCCCCGCCCTTCTTTGTCTCTCATCCCTGGCCTCACCTCCCCCCTAGCCTGCTCCTGTCATGTAAACCTCTGCTCATAAAACTCCCTAATTAGGTAAGAACCTAGGCTAAACCAATGAACCCTCACCCCTTATCAGCTCTCACCATGCCCCCTAAATATTTGCTATAAAACACTCTGGAGCCTAATAAACTTTGGAATAGTTCCAGAAACTTTCCCCAGGGTCGGTGTGGTGACTCTGTGCACACATATCCTCCCCGGACAGGGCCCACGCTAGAATTCACAAGAGCAACAACTCTGTTTTTCTTTACCAGTTCAGGTGACTTCTTCTTCTTTTTTTTTTTTTTTAGGTTTTTTGAGACAGGGTCTCGCTTTTGTCATTCAGGCTGGCCCCGAGCTCAGCCTCAAACTCACATCACAATCCTCCTGCCTCTGCCTCCCGAGTGCTGGGATTACAGGCGTGAGCCACCACGCCCGGCACTGTGGTATGTGGTACTGGTTGCTGCTGGGTTGAGTCTCCACACCTAGTATGGTATGTGGTTACCGGGGAATCGAACCCGGGCCCTTGCGCTTGCAAGACAGGCGCCGGAACCACTGAGCTAACTCCCCGGCCCCCCAGTTCAGGTGACTTCTATACCAGCTGTACCGCCAGTGTGCCTCTCTCTTCTCAGCTGCTCTGGGAGCCATGCACACAGCATCCAGGACAGCTTCTTATGATAAAAATGAGCTACCTCACATCCACACCTGAACATCTCACCTATAGCTACCCCTTGTCCCTTGCTAAGCTCCAGCCATGTTGCCTTCTTTCATGCCCATGGCCTCTGGATATGTTGTTCCCTCTGCCTAGAATGCTCTCTGCCACAATCACTGTCGCAGTCAAACCTGCTTCTGCTTAGGTCTCTGCCAAACACCTCCTCCCTGGAAAGAACATTCTTGATTCCTCAATCTAAGTGGTATCTTCGTTATTTACCCATAGCATTCTGCAGGCTTTATTATCTTTTTACAGTATTTACTATCTTTCTCCTACCGAAGACTATAAGGGCTGTGAGGCAGGTATCTGGACTGTGGTGTTGACAAGAATACCAGGGCCCTTTGTTGGCCCTACCTGCTCGCAGTGTGTTTGCTGAATCAATGACTCAGAGAACTGGTCCAGGACCACCTGTCTTTTACACGTGTTGCAAACCTGCTGAGGTCTCATTTCTTATCTCATCTGCAAAGATCTTTTTATTACCTATTCTTACACACAGGAGCTAGAAAATACGTCTATCATCTTTTTAGCCCTACAAATCTTATTCACATGCTCTTGATTTCCACATCTATGTTACCTAAAAACATTCAGTCAAGGACACAGATGAAACTTCATGACCTCTCTAAGCCCAGATGCTGATCTCTGATCCAGCACCTGGTCCTCTTCTGGGTCTTACTCTACCACATCACTGGGACCTGGAAGTCTGTCCCAGATTTTCCAGGGCACCAGTTTCCACGCTCACTCTGAATAAGGAAGCCACGGTGCACTGTTGACTGCAAAGCAGCAGCCTTTTGTGACAGGAGTTTCTGTGACACAAATTTGACCATCAGAAATCAGGCAGCTCCTGCTAAGTTTAAAAACTGCCCATTTTCCTCAGACAAACGCAAGAGGGGCAAGTTAAAGAAATCAAACCAGAAGTGGATGTCTCATTTTGACAGAGTTTTTACTCATGTTTCATCTTTACATCTACTTAATTCTTCTCAACCCTTATTGGTCAAATCACAAATGTTCACTAAGCATTTATCATGTGGCAAGCACTATTTCAGCATCACAGATAAAGCAAAGATAAGTACAAATTCCTATAGCTTTAGTCCTATGCTAATTTGTTCAGCTCAGGGCTGAGAGAGAATTAAAAAAAAAAGGGTTCAGAGAATTAAAAAAAAAAACTTAGTTCCAAAGCCTAATGCAAAGTTATCCAATTTCAACATCTTATTTCTGAAATTGTTTTAAAATATCTCCCATCAAAACTTACACATCAGACTGGTTTTGCTCATATAAAGCTTTCATTTCCTCCAGAACTTGTCTGATTCCATCTTCCTAAAATATATAAACTGATATTAATACACATTCATTCTTTTCCTCTACTAATTCTGAGACAATATTCTATTTGCGTTAGATTGATCTTTGATTTATGTACTGTACCAAAATGCAATAGCACTTTCACACCCCTAGGATAGTTATAACATTTGATGGAAGGCCAGGGATTTAGTTCAGTGGTTCCTGCGCCTGCCTTGCAAGCCTTAAAGGCCCGAGTTTGATCCCTGGTAACCACATACAATACGGGGCACGGGGACTCATGCCCACCAGCAATCAGTACCACATATCACAGTGCCAGGTATGGTGGCTCACGCCTGTAATCCTAGCACTCGGGAGGCACAGGCAGGAGGATTGCTGAGTTCTAGGCTGAGTTCAGGACCATTCTGAACTACGAAGCCAGACCCTGTCTCAAAAACAACAATAACAAAAAAAAAAACGTGTGTTAGAAAAGAATGTAAAATGGCAGGGTCCTGTGGAAAACAATCCAATGGTCCTTAGCTGCTTGGGAGGCTGAAGCAGAAGGATTGCAAGTTCAAGGCTAGCCTGAGCTACAAAAATTAGACTGTTAAAATCTTATCTGTGAAATCTTATTTGTGAAAACACCTCAAATGTCTGTCCACTGATGGGCAGATAAATGTGGTATATCCATTCAGTAAACTATCATTTGGCCATAAAAAGAAATCAATATCAGTACTGACTGATGCTGCAACATGGATGACCTTTGAAAATTATATGCTAGGGCCAAGGATTTAGCTCAGTGGTTCTGGCGCCTGCCTTGCAAACACAAGGTCCCTACTTCAATCCCTGGTATGCCAAAAAAAAAAAAAAAAGAAAGAAAGAAAGAAAGTCTCCGGACACAAAGGACAATAACTATATAGTTCTGTTCATCTGAAATAGTTTAGAGCAGTGCTGGACCTATGGCACATGTGCCACAGCCAGTTGTTTGTATCACTGAAAGCTCTAGAACATTCACTATCACCAATTTAGAAGTTACCAGGGAATTTGGGAAAGTTGGAAACTTGGGAAAGTTTTCCCTTTGAAAAAAGGAAATACATAGTTACTGCTCAAAGATGATATTTTGTTTGGTATGGTTTGGTTTTGTCTCACTCTGTAGTTCAGGCTGGCCTTAAACTCTCTTTATAGCCCACCAGGGTCTCCAATCTGTGCTGACTCTTTTGCTTCAGCTTCTGAGTACTGGAATTACAGATGTGCACCACCACATCTGGCTTGATGATGATAGTTTTTTGTTTGTTTTTTTTAGGGTAATGAAAAGGTTTTGGAAAAAGAGGTGGTTGGACAACTATGTGAACTCAATTAATTAAAAATGGTTGTAGTGATCAACTTTACATTATATATATTTTACACAGAAAAAGGTAATTATAAAAAAGGAATTAACTATTGAAAGCACATGCAATCTCAAAGCCATTATTTAAGCAGATCAGGCCAAAAACCAAAAAAGTAAATGAAAATCAAGTCATGTCATGTACTGGCACAAATTTTCAATGTCAGTTGTGATTATAACGTGTACATAAAATGTACCAATAAAATCAATTTTTAAAAAACCCCAAAACCCTCCAAAAGTATACTATATGATTCTACATAGCAAAAGTTTGCTACTGGGTGTGGTGGCTCACACCTGTAATCCTAGTAATCAGGAGGCAGAGGCAGGAGGTCTGTCTGCTATGAGTTTGAGGTTTTACCTGGGTTACATAGTGAGCACTACAGAACCAAACAGAATTTTTAAAATGAAGAAAAAGGCCAAGGGAGTTTTCCTACTATCCACTCCTCCCCCCTTCCCGGTATTGAGGAGCCAACTCAGAATCTGGCCCTTGTGATGCAGGCGCGGCGCCACTGAGCTTCTAACTACCAACTTTGAAGTAAATTTTAAAAACATTTTCTGTTGTAAAATATTAAATTCATAAATGTTATACAGTAGCTCTGCCAATAGTTTAGAGAATCCTATATGCTTTTCGCTATGTATGTATTTTTCGCAGTACTGGAATTACAGACTGTTGTATTATCGAGTCAAAAGAGTGACCTTTAGATGATGACTGGTGAGAAAAGCCTGTCGCCCAAAACCCACAAACCAGACCACACCTAAACCCGCCCCACCCCCGTTCTCTCCGCCCCGGCCACGCCCTCCACCGAATCCTCCCGGAACCAGGTCGCCCCCTCACGTTGAAAGCAGGTAGCTGTCCTTCGGGCGCGCGATGCAACTCGCGAACTAGCTCCATAGCTTTTTCACAAAACATGGCGAGCGCGTTTCAGCCCCGTGGCCTCTTGTACCGTCAGTTCTCACGCCAGTTACTGGGCGCTCAGCGGCCGATCTCACGCAGTTCAGAGTCCCACAACTCCAGCGCTTGGTCTCGGCCTTTGCTCTGTGTTTTGGCGCCAAATACACCCAGCCAATAGGAACTCACTGCCGGGCCTCCCCGCCTACGGAGGCCGCAAAAGAACATTCTTTCGCGCTCCCTAATCATATTACAGTAGGGACGCAGTTAAAGTGCAGGGTCAAAGATTTTTGAGAGTGTGTGGCGGGGCGGCCTGTGAGCCTAGGCTGGACTAAAGGGCTCTGAGCGCCCAGGAGGCTGACCGGGCGACTTGTACACACTGCAGCCTCCTTTTTGCATTGATCCATTCCTTACCTTTGATCCGAAGGGAAACTTGAAGTTAAGATAAGGTAACCACCTTTTTATTGTCTCCAGTGTGGTTGGGACTGCAACTTAGGAGATAGAATCTTGCTGCGTAGTCTTGGATGGCCCTGAACTGTGTGGCCAGGTTCCTCTTGCCTCAGCCGCCAGAATAGTGAAATTACAGGCTGTGTCACCACGCCAGGCTAAGGGTAGATACATATTGAAGTACTGATAAGGAAACTGCAGGTCACACGGCTTATACAAGGTAGCTAAGCTTTCCACTTTCAGCTGTACGGTCCCACTGTGATTTTGTTATTTAAAAACTCGTGCAGTCTTCTTCCTGCCTGGTGGGGGTAGTCTGCAATTGGGGGACCTGGATGTGGGAACTGCTAATAGCAAACTTTCTTCAACATCAAGAAATTAGGTTGCAAACCAAAGGAAGAAGTTAGGCGAGTTTTATTGGACATGAGGAGAAGAATAGTTCCTGGGTTTCCAGGAAGGGTCCCTAGTGGGTGGCTACTGAGGCTCCTTGTCAAGAGTATTTTATACAGCATAATTCCAGTGTAGGACTAGCATGAGTCAAACTACAATCAGCCTATATTGCAGGAACAGCTTTTTAGTTCTCATTAATTTAATAGGGAAGTGAGTGACATAGCAAGGGAATATAGAAAGAACAAAGGTATTTTGGGGAAATGAAAAAGTATGGGTCCAGATGTTCTGGTCACTTACCTATATGTTTTACTCCTGGGCCCACTGGTCCAGGTCATGCTAATTACAGTATAATCCAAGTTGCTGTTTATCTCAAAGATTTGACTATTTTGACTCCGTCCTGAGACCTGGCTCTTCAGATTTACCTCCAGCCACAATTCTGATGTCTTATTTTTTTGGTGTTGACTTCTTCAAGAATCCAGTCCCTCTCGGACTACATATTAATTTCTATTGAATTTGGCTGTTTCTAATACTTTAGATGCTCACCTCCTTATTTATAGAACTAGGACAGTAATACTACCTCTGAGGAGCTGTAACGACGAACTCTTTCCTTCAGTAAATATTTATGAGGTACCTGAACTATGAGCCAGACATTACTCTGCCCCTGAAGCAGTAAACAAGATCCTTTCTTTAGTCTACATTGCAGTAGGGGAAAACAACAACTGGCAGATTCAGATATATTGATGGCAAAAGTACTGGAGCTGATCATTAACAAAACTAAGCCAAGAAAAGTGAGCAGAGTGAAGGTGAGAGGATCTGAAGTATTATAAAGAATCCATCTGTCAAGACAGACTTTTGAAAGGAATATTTATTCTAGTTAACAGGGACTAAAATCAGAAGATGCCAGCAGCTAGCTGGGCAGACTAGTTGATCACATCCGTGTTTGGGCTGATATTGGGAGAGACGGGCAGCTAGCTGGGAGAGATTTCATCCGGTACTGGATGGACTAACACTAGGAGGGAGAGAGATTAGCAATTATGTGGGAAAGGAATTGGGCTTCTGTAGGTGTTGAAGGGGCTAAGGAGTCTGGGGTGAAATGTTTCAGACTGAAGTAGGAGAGGATGCTCAGTGTGTACACAATTACTGGACTGCTTTGCCCAAGGGGGGGATGTATAATTTATTTTGAGTCCTTTCACCCTGTTTACTGAGAGCTGCTGTTGTTTGCCAAAAGTAACCAGTTTGGCTTGTCCTGTTTGTTTGTGGACGACTCACTTAAGTCAGGCCTGACCTGAAGGTTTTGAGTCAAATTGTTTAGAATACACAGACCTGGAGGGGAGGGAGCAAACCAGCGGGAGAGGCCATCAGAGGGCAGAGAGGTCAGGGTCCCAGGAAGTACAAAGGTCCTGAGCAGGGTGTGGTGGCTGGAGCTAGAGGTAGAAGCCAGTGCCAGAGAGGACAGAAGCCCCGTCCTAGATTCTGTAGACCCCTCCATTCAGACATTTTGTTTTGTTTTGGGTGAGATGGGGACTGCTGAGGTGTTTTTAGTAAATAAATGACAGATTTACACATAGTTTTTAAAAAATCCTATGTGGCAGCTGAGCTATTTAGACAGAGGTGAGGCAACAGTGGAGACAAGAAATCCTGAGGTCAATAAAATAATGCAGGTGAAGTGGTGCGTGGTAGTGCAAGCCTGTAATCCCAACAGTGTGGGACCATGAGGTATAGGATCACAGATTCTGACTCAGCCTGGGAAATTTAACAATTTAGTGATACCTTGTCTCAAAATTAAAAATGGCTGATATATAGTTCCGTGTGAAGGTCTTGGGTTCAATCCCAGTACCAAAAAACAACAACAACAAAAAAACAAAAACAATTCCAAGTGTGGGAAGACGGGCTGTTTGGCCAGGGTGGTTAGATCCTAGGTAGATTTGAAAGGAGAGTATCAACTAGTGACAGAGACGCTATGGAAGGAACCAAAGGGGGCCACGCAGTTTACCCTGAGAAAGTGTAGGGAGGAAGAGGAGCTCTTGGAGTTGAGCGGAAGTCAACTGTATTGCAGGCCACCGAGTCCCAGGGCCTCACACATGCTAGCAAAGCGCTGTCCCTCTGTCTGAGCTACATCCCCAGCCTTGGAACTCAGGTTTTAGGTGCTGTCAGGCATGAGTAGACCATTGGTAAAGGAGCTTAGGGTTCAGTGTTGTGATCTAGAGATGCGGAAGTGGGCTTCCCAGTGACCAGATGAGGCCTCCATGGGCAGGACTTGTGCCAGCAAAAGATTCAGTACTCCTTGGATTTCTTTCTTCTCTCGAGCCCTTTCTCCAGCTTTCTCTCTCCAGCTTTTTTTTTTCTTCTTCTGTGAATGAAATTTTGTGAGCCTTTGTGAAAGGCTTTCTTTTTTATTTATTTATTTTTTTTTTGAGACAGGGTCTCGCTTTGCAGTTCAGGCTGGCCCTGAGCTCAGCCTCCAACTCACATCGCAGCAATCCTCCTGCCTCTGACTCCCGAGTGCTGGGATGACAGGCGTGAGCCACCACACTCGGCACAGTGGTATGTGGTACTGGTTGCTGCTGGGCATGAGTCTCCACAACCAGTATTGTATGTGGTTACTGGGGATCGAACCCGGGCCCTTGCGTTTGTAAGACAGGCGCCTGAACCACTGAGCTAACTCCCCGGCCAAGGCTTGTATTCTTTTAATATACTTTAGTTTCTGGATCCCCAAATCTCCAGTACTGTCTTGTTTTGTTTTAGTGAGCATCAATGTGTCCAGGTAAATATGAATATAGGCTGTTACACTTAGTAACATCGTCAAAGAAATTCTTTTGCAACTTAAAATATAATTACAGTGTTAAAGAACCAGTATATTTTTAAGACATTGCTAATTGACTTTTTGTTGGTTTGAAACAAGGTGTCACTATGTAGTTCAGATTGGCCTGAATTTGTATGTATCCCAGGTTGGTAATTCTTCTACCTCAGCTTCCTGAGTGCTGGGATTACAGGGTACACCATTAAAGTCAGCTGTAATTGATCTTTATCAGTTGCCAATAATCTTCAAATGCTGACGTTACAAAAGTAATTTTGGAGCTTGGCACAGAGATGCAGGCCTGTAATTCCAGCGCCCAGAAGGCTGAGGTTTGAGGATAGCTCCAAGTTTGAGGCCAGCCCCAACTACACAGTAAGACACTCTCAAAAGAGGGGAAAGTGAGAGAGAGACAGAGACAGACAGGGCAAGCGCACCTGCTGAAATACAAGTAGGTGCGTCTGTTGCTCAAGATCATTTGTAAAATTAATGCTAGTGTATTAAAGAAACCAAAACTAAGAAAATGACTAAATGTATGAAAATGTCCTGTATTATTTATCTCTTCAAGATGGATTGAATTAATATCTAATTTGGGTTTCACAAGTTCACATTCATCTTTGAAATGGATTTCTTTACATCTTTCAATTCTAAAAACTTTTTCTCTTCAGAGTCTCACTGTGGAGTGCAGATTGGCTTTGAACGATGTAGCCCAGGTGGCCTCAATTTACAGTGATCCTCCTGCTTCAACCTTCTGAGTGCTGGGTTTTGATGGGTATGTGCCACCGCGCCCGGCTGTAATCACTTTACAAGCATCTAGAATCTAACACAGGTCTTTTTTTTCCAGTACTAGAAGTCAAAGTCAGGACCTTGCCCTTGTGAGTCAGGTGCTGTGCTACTGAGCTAAACTCCTAGCTTTAAATACGTTTTCAAAGAATAAATTGTTTAGGCAGATCATTTTTTCATACATTATACCCAGAAGTTAAATATTCATGAATTTTTTTTAAATTACCTGGAAGCATATTTTTAAAGGTAAAGTCCCTGTGGGAAGATTTTTATAAATTATTAGAATGGAACTGTGATTTGTTGCCCGTTTTTGGATAAACCCTAACGGCATTTCGGGGAGCCCTGGCCAGGGACATTTCGGGAGCCGGTGCTGGGGCGCCCAGTTTGTGCTGCGGCTGGCGTCGCCAGGTGACCTGTTTCTGGCCAGAAACTTCCCAGTTTTCTCCCGTTCAGACCACTGCAGCCCAACTGGATTCATCTGGCGACAAGGACTGACCCGAGTCCACCGCGCAGTGAGGCCCAGAAATCAGCCTTGGCCAACAACCGCGAGGGGATGCGGCTTCAGCGCCCTTCTCCAAGATGGCTGCAGGCCGCGGAACCCGCTGAGAGGGGATGAGGGGCGGGGCCTGCCGAGCCCCGCGCTGATTGGCCGGCGCGTCACCCGGCGCAATAGCCCTCCGGCAGCGGCCCGGGATGTGAGCAGCGCCCTGGCTCCCGGCGGCAGCAGTGGTGGCGGCGGCAAGTGGCAAGGGAGGAGCGGCGAACGGCGGCGACTGCGGGCGGGTGAGGCCAGCGGGCGCCGAGGGCGGCCGGCCGCGGGATGAGGAAGCGGGCCGAGCCCAGCACCTTGGAGCATGAGCGCTGCGCCGCCGCGAGCTCCTCCTCCGGCTCGGCCGCTGCGGGGCTGGACGCCGACTGCCGCCTGAAGCAGAACCTGCGTCTGGCGGGCCCGGGGTTGGCGGAGCCCGACGCGGGCATGAAGCGGGCCCTGGGCAGGTGAGACGGTCTGGGTCAGCGAGCCCCGGGTGCGGCGCAGCCCGCCTTCGTTCCTTCCCCTCCTCACTCCTCGGGCTTTCCGGCCGCGGGGCCCCCGCCCAGTCTCTGACCACCAGCCCAGTTTCCCCTCTGCACTTTGGCGCGGCGACCCTGCAGTGTCCGCTCCGCGCGGCACCTCAGCACCGCGTCCGCGCCTAGCCCCGCGGAGGCCCTGGGGGCTCAGCGCAGGGTCTGCACGGACCTCCGGGTCCTTGCCCTGCATCCGGAGCTGGTCGGAGCCCAGATCTCTGTATTTGGGGGCCGTCAGAGGCCCCCGCCCGTGGAACTGCGCACTCTGGGGAGGCGATGTGGCCTGCGGGTCCTCGAGAGGGAAGGGTATCTCGCGATCCAGCTGGTGGCAAGAGAGCTTCTGGCACTTAGCAGCTTGTACGGGCGCTGGTCTCCTTGGAATCTGTGCGTCCTGAAGTCGTTTGGGTTTTTGTGTCCTCGCTTTGGGAAGGAGAGGAATCTGTGGTTATGTAAAGCTGATTTCAAAATCGAGAGAGGAGCGTGCTTCAGAGAGACATATTTTTTTCCATCTGGCTGTTTGTCGAGCATATCATTCACGGTAATTTTGATGCCTCGAGACTTCAAGGTATTTGACGAAATTAGAATGTAACGTTTTCAGTTGGGGAAGAATCTTTTCTTTTGGGGTCGGTTCGAATGCCTTCTATTGATACTGGCCACTTAAGGATGAAATATTTGTTCAGATTGCCTTTAAAGAAAAACAGAATTTCAACTTTCGAGCTTAAGAGAGCATTGGATTAAAGTATAGAGGCCTGTAGGTCTGTGATTCGCAGTCCTCCCCGGAAGGAAGGGAGGGCAGGTTTGGTTTTGTGTGTGAATAGAATTAGCAACTAATCAGTAGCTTTTGTGAAACTGATTTGCTCTCTTTGGAAAAGGCTTGTCTGAATTAAGAACTCATGATTGTCTGCGATAGATTTTATTAACATGCTTAGCATAAAAGTTAGATACGTTGGAAAGAAAAATCAAATTGCTGTGCACAATGTTGTTTAGGGGAACAGTGCTACCCTGGCACTTCCCTAAAGAATATGCTATATTAAAAAGACTTGATTGGTTTTAGGTTTTGTGTCAGAAATATTAGAGTGATGTCTTTTAGATGGAAACAAGGCTGTTGGGGGAATAAAAGCAAGACAGGAAAGGAAGGCCAGATTTGTATGTCACCTTGATGGTTCCCTCTTGTCTCTTCCCAACGTTATTCCGGTGCCTTGCAGACTCAGAGAGGCAGCACCTACCTGGTCACCTGCTCGACATTCTGATCGCCCTGATTCTACATACACTTTCTATGCCTGTATCTCCTCTCCTAGGAGAATACAAGCATCACAAGCATAGTCTGTTCTTCACCTCTGTGTCTCCAGCACCTGCCAGATAGGTGGCAGAAGATACTTGTTGAAGGAGTGAATAGCTGTAGAATAACTTCCTAAAAGTGGAATTACTGGGCCAAGGGATATGTGCTTATAACTTTGAAAGGTAAAGTTAAAGCTAGGCATGGTGATACACACCTGTAATCCTAGCATGGGAGGGTGAGGCATTATTGCAGGGATTTCAAGGCCAGCCTGGGCTACATAGTATGACCTTGTCTCAAATCGAAAACCAGAAACCTCTGATGTACTGATTTGTACTCCCACTGTCAATGTTTTGCTTCCCTACCTCAATATTATATATTGCCACATTTTGACTTTTGACTTAAAAAAATGGTATCACTGATTTGTAGCTTTAATTTGCATTACTCGTTAGGTAGCATTTTTTGTATGCGTGTTTGTATGAGCCTATTGTATACTTTTGCAGTTATTGTTTTTTGAGGCTTTCCTATTTAGATCCCAACCTACCAATTTCTTTTACCTCTTTATTTGGGACATTTTAATATATGTCATTGTAGAGAAGGCAATATAATGGTCCTTCATGTATCCATCACTTAGTTTCAACAGTTTTCACTGTATGGTGAGTATTAAATCATCCCTCCTCCTTCTTGAAGGTGGATAAGAAATGTATAAAATCTCCAGATAAAGTAACTTAAGAAATTCCTCAGACATCTGGGAAAAGTGTATGTGAATTAAATATTAGATAATATTATAGAATGAATTACTGGTTTTGATAAGTATAATGTTTGGGTTATATATTTCAGAGCATCCTCATTTTTTCAAGATACTGTACACTATGAAATATTTATTAATAAAATGTTACCTTAAAATATTGATTCCTATCCTACAAACAAAAAAGTCCCTTTCATAAGTGTCTTTATGAGGGAGTGATAAAAAATACAGTGGCCACTGTTGCCAAGTGCCATCCACCAAAAAGGCAGGCTCCAGTAAACACAATTCTGTGACCTCATCCACCTTCTTCACTGGACCTGGCGCTTTGTAACTTATGACTCTTCCCGAAGTCAAAATAACCCTGTAAAGTCAATATTTGAATCAATGCAGCATATCAAGGCAGCTAGGACAGTGCAACTAAAGGCATTTGGGAAACAGGACACCAGAGCTGCTTTAGAAGGGGTTAGTATTGATGTGGTAAGTGTGCTCTGTGAAGCAAGGGGGAGGATTTTAAGAGTAATTAATGGCAATGTGTCTCACTGCAATAAATTTTTTAAAAATTTAAATAGTCTCCATATTTTTTAATCATATCTTGTATTGTCAAGAAAATGTTGTAGTTTTGGGAGAGAAGGGTGACGCTGAGGGCCCCAGAGTAGTAAAGAACAGATTCTGTCTGAGGGGGGCAACAGCTACTGGGTCGTACTGATGCTTTCTGGCAGGATTGTGGCCATTGGTGGCCAGATCCTTCTGGTTTTTTTTCAGAAAAGGATAGGTAATTATTGTTTTTGTTTTTTTTTTAATGTAGATATACTTGTTTTGTTTTGAGACAGGGTCTCACAATGTAGTTTAGGCTGGCCTTGAACTCACTGTGTTATCTAGGCTGATGCTGAATTTGTGGCATTTACTTTGCCTCAGCCTCCTGAATGCTGGGATTGTAGGCATGTGCCATCATACCCAACTTGTAGAAGATTTTTGTTTGGTTTTATTTCTGTGGGATTGCCAACTTGATAACATTCATGGCTAACTCAGATTAAAACAACTTTAAAGATTAAAAAATAATTTCCTTGTTTTATCTTTTAAATCTCTGGACTGAAAGATAATTTTTATTTTTTCATTAAAAATTTTTTATTACTACATATTTGTCATACATAGGGCTCATACATGTGATAAGGAATTTGTTTCTGTTTTTGAAGTAAAACATTTATTGGTGCCTTTTCAGTATAATGATAACACTCATCATAGGGAATTTGAACCTGTATTGATATATTCTGCTCTTTTTTTTTTTTTTTATTCCCACTATCCTCTGGAGCCCCCTTTCCCCTCCCTATATACAAAAACTTTGTTTCTGTTTTTCCTTTACTTCCATTTTTTCTTGTACTTTTCTTTCCTTTCCCTTTCCCCTTCCCTTGTTCCTCTTATCATTTGAACATTTTCTTTCCATTTCCAAATATCTACTATACGTTTTTAGTCCTTATTTCCACTTATGCATTCTTACACCAGAAGAACAATGCAGTACTTACACGTGTGTCTATTTATTTCACTTAAGAGTATAGTCTCAAGGTGTATCCATTTATCTAGAAATGTCTCAAGCTTATCCTTCTGTATGGCACAGTACTTGCTACTCCATTGTATAAAAAAACCCCACATCTTTATCTGTTTCTTTGTTGGTATGCATTTGGGCTATTTCCAAGATTAAGCTACTTATAAGTGTGCTGCTGTAAACTTGAGTGTGCATATGTCCCTGTGGCATGCTTTTTTTTTTTTTTAATTGAAATCTTTATTGGTACATTACATATACACATCATGATTGCACTCCACAATGGGGATTTTTACAAGTATAAGACACAACCTAATTCTCATTTTTTCCCATAGCCTTACCCACCCTACCATCCCCCTATGTACATAAAATTTGTTTCCTTTCTTTTTTGTTATAATCTCATTATTTTTCCCCCTTCACCCTATTTCACTTTGAGTATTTTCTATTTCACAATATACAACATACAATTCTAGAACTCATTTACATCTTTATTTTCTCATACCAGAAAAAAGATGCGATATTTACCTATCTGTGACCTATTTATTTCACTTATGAGGATATCCTGTGTTTTTAATTCTTTCAGGGAGACAGCTGAGTCAAATGGAACTTCTGGTTATAGATTTTTGAAGTCTCTTGACCCTGATTTCCACAATAGTTGCACCATTCTGTACTGTCACCATTAATGGAGAAAGGTTCTTTTCCCTATTGGAATCTCCAAAGCATTTGTTTTTGGTTGATTTCTTTCTTTTCTTTTTAGTTTTTTGAGACAGGAACTCACTCGCTTTGTAGTTCAGGCTGGCCCTGAACTCAGTATGTAGCCCAGGCTAGCCTCAAATTCATGGCATTCCTCCTGTCTCTGCCTCCCAAAGTGCTGGGGTTATAGGTGTGAGCCACTATGAGTGACCTTTGATTGATTTCTTTTTTTTTTTAGGTTTTTTTTTTGAGACAGGGTCTCGCTTTGTGGTTCAGGCTGGCCCTGAGCTCAGCCTCCAACTCACATCACAATCCTCCTGCCTCTGCCTCCCGAGTGCTGGGATTACAGGCGTGAGCCACCACGCCCGGCACTGTGGTATGTGGTACTGGTTGCTGCTGGGTATCGAACCTGGGTCCTTGCGCTTGCGAGACAGGCGCACTGAGCTAACTCCCCGGCCCTTGATTGATTTCTTGATAACATCTATTTCTGGAGTGAGATAGAATTTCAAGGTTATTTTAATTTGCATCTCTCAATTGACCAAATATGTTGAACATTTTTTCATATATTTATTTTCTGTTTCTACTTCATCCGATAGTTTCTGTTCATGCCAGGTTTTGAAGTGGCTCTTTAAATTTGTGGGTCTGAGTTTTTTTGAGTTCTTTATATATTATGGATATCAGTCCTTTGTCTGAGGAATAGTGGATAAAATTTCCCACAGTCTGGGTTGTCTCTTCATTCTCTTGGTATTCAAAAACTTTACAATGAGATCCCAGTCTTTGATTCTTTGTGGCGGAATATGATTGGAGTTCTGTTCATAAAGTCTTTGCCCTCACCAGTGTCTTCAAGAGTTTTACCTATCCTGTCTTCCAAAAAATTTAGTGTTTCTTTTTTAATGTTTAGATCTTTGGTTCATTTTGACTTGAGTTTAGTGCACAATGAATGATGTGGGTCTAGTTTCAATCTTCAACACGTGGAAAGCCAGTTTATCAAAAGAAAGCTGTCTATCTTCCAATGAAAGTGTTTGGCTTCTTTGTCAAAGAAGGTGGCTGAGTATGTTTGGAGTTGTTTCTGCATGTTCTGGTCTGTTCCATTGATCCTCGGGGCTGTTTTTTTTGCCAGTACTATGATGTTTTTATCACAGTAGCTTTGTAGTCTAATTTCAAGTCAGCTATTGTGATGCTCCCTGCCTTGCCTTTGTTGCTCAGAATTGCTTTTGCTTTTCTAGGTCTCATCTGGTTCCAAATGAATTTTAGGATTGTTTTCTCTAATTCTATGAGATATGCTCATGGAATTTTGATGGGAATTGCACTAAATCTGTATAACAGTTTTGTTAGTATAGCCATTTTCACTATATTGATTCTTTTTATCCCAAAACAAGGGATATCTTTCCACTTTCTAATATTATCTTTGCCTTCCTTTTTCAGCATACTGTAGTTTGTAATATAGAGGGCTTTTCTTCCTTCATTAGATTGATTCGTAGGTATTTCATTTTTTGGATGCTATTGTGCATGGCATGCTTTCCCTTTCTCTCTCAGTGAGTTTGTTATTTGTGTACATGAAGACCGTTGATTTTTGAGTGTTGACTTTGTATTTGTGTTGAATTCAGTTATTAAACATGGAAGTGTTGTGATGGAGATTTGGGGATCTTCACTGAAGAAAATCATGTCATCTGCAATAATGATAATTTGACTTCTTCCTTTCCTGTCCATATTCCTTTTATTTTGCTTTCTGTTATCTAGTTGTTCTAGCTAATGTTTCCAGAACTACATTAATAAGAGAGGTGACAGTGGACATCTGAAGGGTGATTTTTAGAGAAATATTTATCTACTTAATACTAACTCTTGAGTGTCTAGTGTGGGGAGGGCTGAGCATAGTATGTGTGCTGCCGAAGACAGCGTGAGGGCTGGGCATAAGATCTTTGATGGGCTCTTTCTTTGCAATACTTGGATTCTTGGGAATGTACTTTGAAAACACAGATGTTCTAATTTGGTTCTGGGAAAGGAGTCCTAAGGCCACCTTGGATAGAGGCATAGATGTCCCTTTTCAGGTGTGTGCTGATGGAGACAGGACCCCATCCAGTACTCCTCCCCTCCTTCCAGCAGAGCACTTTTCCTCAAGATGAAAGCCTACAGGGAAAGTGTTTGCTGAAGTGCAGCTATGAAAGTGGACAGATAAGTCAGTGCTCCTTATTCAGAAATGTACTTACAAACAAGTTGGGGGGTGATCTTTACAGAGGCACTCAGCAGAAAGAGGAAGTCAGCTGTCCCTGCTAAGCTAAGGGGCTGGAGTATCAGGACAGAGGACAACTGTAAAGGCCCATGATAATCAGGGCACCTGGCCTGTGATGTCCATTTACCTAAAGAACCTGTCGTTTAGATCCCCGCTGTACTCTGACCCTGTGTAGGAGAGAAGGTTGCATAGCAAACTGGGTCCCTAGTATTTTCAGAATCTGTGGCTTGAGGTGAGTCGCTTAACCTTCTGAGATTGTTTGTTCACCTGTGATGTGAGGATTAGAGTGTTTTCCAGGAGGATTGTGGTGAGGCACAGATGTGTGAAAATCCCTGGCACCTGTTGAGCTAGTCAGTGGCATCTATTGTGATCATCCCTGTTCCACTGCTGATGACAGCTGAGGAGCTAAGAAAGCTCTGTTACCTCCTGTCAGAAATTTACTGCTCCTTCCCTTTCCTGTTTCCAAATTATTATAGTCTGGCTTCTCATATTCTTACATGTAGCTGCTGATATGAGAGAATTCTTGGCTTTATCGTGTGGTTGTTTACTTTTGTCTCAGGCTTCCCCTTCCCTTCCCCCCACTGGGGATTGAACTGTGGCCCTTGTGCTCGCAAGGTGGGCATGGTACCAGTTGAGCTAAAACCCAGGCACCCCTTTTTTTTTGTTTTTCTAAAACAGGGTCTGTATCAGAGGGCGATTGGTCCTCCAGTCTGTCTAGAAAGGGAGATGGCTAAAGAGACAATACAGACACAATTTCATAGTACTCAGGGAGCTGGGAGGTCAGGGCCTCAGAGTGGGCAGGCAGACCCTGAGCTGGCCACTATTTATTGGATGCACAATAGGCAGAGGGAGTATCGAGTAACTGAGAAGACAGTGGTAATCCTGTGTTGCTGAGGGTACTAGGTTGATGAGGGCAGGAAGGAGAGCATTCTTAGAATAGTAGGTGGGAGAAGGTTGCAGGTTAATACAGAATTTGTTCTTCCCCCAGGTGAATTTTTTTTTTTTAATTATTACTTGGTTCTTTTTTTGTTTTGTTTTAAACCAGGGTCTTACTGTGTAGTTTGGGCTAGTTTCAGACTCATGGGAATCCTTCTGCTTCAGCCTCCCAAATGCTGAGATTATAAGTATGAACCACCATGCCCAGTACTACTAGGTTCTCAGTGAGCCAAGGATATCTTCATCTGATATACCCTTGCCCTTAAGCATCCAGTATCACAGGGCCATTGAGCCTGAACTGGTGACCAGAGGCAAAAAGTAGTAGCCTTCACCAAAGTAGCCTTCACCAAAATCACCCATAATGGCAGTTCATGGCAGCTTTTCTGGCTTTCTCCTTTATATTTATGACATACATTTATGACATGTTTCTGCATGTTACAGCCCACTTGCAGCAAGGTGACATTGGGCCTTAGGCAGCTATAGTCGTATTTTAATTATGAAATGATTTTCCCCTAAAATTATGTAGAATGGCTCCTTACAGGTCTCACTATGTAGTTCAGGCTGCCCTTAAACCCCTTATGTGTCCCAGGCAGACCTCAAACTTAGGGCAGTCCTCCCACCTCAGTCTCCCAAGTGGTGGTACTGTAGGTGCACGCCTCCATACCCACCCTTGTCGTCCACATGTGTGTCAGCCATTTTTTTTTTCCCCTAAGGTGTGCTCTGCCATTCCTGGCTCAGCCATTATCTAATGTGGCTTGAACATCTATATAAACTGTAGTGAGTTAACTGCCCACTGACAGTGGTCGCAGACCATGTTCTTGTGAGCTTTATGCTCAGGCCAAGGAAATAGGTTACCCAGAGGTACCTGAGGTGTCAGGTGCTGAGGAGAAAAATGACGCTGGGAAGGGAACAGCTGTGAATAAGGTCTGTGGTGGTATGTGGGTAGGGTGATCAGGACCCCTCCTGACAGGATATCTGAGTGGAGCAGAAGCATGGCACGATGGGCTGTATGTGTTACCATGGCACCCTTAGTCTGGCAAGAGGGGACAGCAACAGGGAAGATGATGATTTGGGGGTTGTTGCTATCAAATTACAACACTGTGGACTTGGGCCAAGGCAGTAGCTCTGGAAGTGAGAAGTGTGTCAAAGCCTGGCCATCTAGGGGCACTGGAGAGCACAATCCCATCGTTCAGTGCAGGCACATGATGGGGCTTCATTATATAATGATGCTGACAACCACACATGTGCCTCATGGCCTACGAGGTCACCCATGTCTAAACCTCAGTAAAATGATAAAAAGCTACTGTAAGTGCTGTACTGGAAGAAAAAAAAGTTGGTTCTTGTTTTTCTGTGATGTCTGCTACATATGTGTTCTTTTCTTTGGGAACTTTGCTGACTGGGCCTCCCTTCAGCCCACTGACCACAAGAAGATGTCAACAAGATTCACTGATGGATTGAGAGAGGGAGTAAAAGAGAGGAGTCAGAGTCACAGGTTTTTTTCCTGGAGCTGGGGATTTAGCTCAGTAGTGGCACTGTGGTCTTGAGTTCATTCCCTGGCTCCACAAAACAAAACCAAAAAACCCCTAAACCACATTTTTTCCTGAGCACCTAGAAGAATGGAGGTGCCATGTACACAAGGAGGAGAGCGTCTCAATCCATTTTCTGCAGTAAGAGGACATTGTCTAGGTAAATTAAGAATAGGAATGTATTGGTTTTGAGTTCTGGTGGCTGGGAAGTCCCAGATCAAGGGGTGCATCTAGTGGGGACTTGTGTGCTGCTTCATAATATCACATGGTAGGAGAGGAGAGACAACTTACTTGAGAGCCACTCCCATAGTACTAACTCACTCCTGGTCATAACACCGTTGGTCTGCTCAAGACCTCATTACCTCTCAGACAACTTATCTCCAAAACTATCCCAGTGGCAGTTAAATTCCAGTGTGAGCTGAGTGTCATGGGAAAAATCTGTGGTCCCAGTGACCTAAGAGGCTGAGATAGGAGGGTTGATTGAGCCCAGGAGTTTGGGGGCCACCCTAGGCAACTTGGTTACCTCTTAAAAATTTTGGTTTTTTGGGGGTTTTTTTTGAGACAACAGAGTCTCACTTTGTAGTTCAGGCTAGTCTTGGACTTTGAGAATCCTGCCTCAGCCTCCTGGAGTGCTGGGATTACAGGCATGTGCCACTATGCCTGGCTGCCTCTTAAAAATTTTTGTTGTAATGCACTCCTGTAATCCCAGCACACTAGGAGGGTAAGGCAGGAATATCACAGGTTTGAACCCAGCCTGAGGAATTTAACAGACACTATCTCAAAAAAATGAGATAGAGATGTAGCTCACTTGAAGACCTTAGGTTCAGTCTCTACTACTGTAAGAAAAAAAAAATGTTTTTTGATGTGAATTTTGGACAGAAATGGAAACCATAGCATTTCGTCCCCCAAACCCCGTAGGAGTTTTAGTCTGGCATCGACTTGAATCTATAGGAATTAGATAAGGTTGATACTCAGAGCATGATTCATCCTGAGGCAAAGTTTCTTCAGCTGTGAGCCTGTGAAATCAAAATATAGTAGATCTTGTGAAATAGAAAACATTTAAAAGGAAATGGGGTATAGGGGTACATAATGAGGGGAAAAATAATGTGATCGTAATAAGAAAGGAAAAGCCTATATATATAGGGGATAGGGTGGGTAAGGGAAATGGGGAAAAAATGAGAATTAAATTGTGTCATATCATTTACAGTTACAAATTCTCAATGCTGAAAATGATTATGATGTGTATATATAATGTACCAATAAAGGTTTGAATTTTAAAAAAAAGTGATCTGGCCAGGGATTTGGCTCAGTGGTTCCGGCGCCTGTCTTACAAGCACAAGGGCCCTGGTTCGATCCCTGGTAACCACATACAGTACTGGGTGTGGAGACTCATACCCAGCAGCAACCAATACCACATACCACAGTGTCGGGCGTGGTGGCTCATGCCTGTAATCCCAGCACTCGGGAGGCAGAGGCAGGAGGATTGCTATGATGTGAGTTTGAGGCTGAGCTCAGGGCCAGCCTGAACAACAAAGTGAGACCCTGTCTCAAAAAAAAAAAAAAGTGATCTTCTTCCAAATTACAGCGATGAAACAGGTGCAGGCCTGATGACATTGCCATTCTGAAAGAAAACTATAGAAGAAATGAGTAACTAGGCCCACACAAGATCCAAACCCAACAGAAAACACCATTAGGTAAAGACAGGAGGGCAATCTTTCACTGTGTGGTGGGTACCTAGAGAACATGAGCAGGGTGTGAACCATGCAGTCTCAGGCTTGGACCTGGGATCTCAGGGTGGTCTCACCCTCACAGCTGCACTGAGCATTGTCCTTGTGGGGACTGTCTGGCGGCTCTGCCTGTGACAGTATCCATTGGAATCTCTGTAGAGGAAGCCATGCCCCCAGAGCTTTCATAGCACATGTTCTTTTATACAAGCCGCAGGACATGGGGACAATATAGCTGAGGTCATTGCTACATTATAAGAAGAACAACCTTCACTGCTTTCTCTGAGAACTCAGCAGAACAGCCTTTATTGTCCATATTTCTACCAACATTCTGATCGAGAACACTTGTAAATTCACACGATGTTCCTGACTTTCCCAAAAGCTCTTTTCTTTTGCGCCTTCCTCAGAATCACCCTTAATAGCAGTTCATGGCAGCTTTTCTAGCTTTCTCTATATTTATTCAACACATCTCCCTGCTTCACAGTTCCAAAGCTGCTTCTGCACTTTGATATGTTTGTTATAGCAACATCCTCCCTTCTCGGTGTCAGTTTTCTGTCCTAGTCACATTTTCACTACTGTGACCATAGCATAGACTGAATAAATGGATAAATATGAGCCGATGCGGTTTGCATTTCTGGAAGCTGGGATGTTCCAGGTTGAGGAGCTGCATCTGGTGGAGGTGTTTGTCACATGATGAGAGTACAGGAAGTGGGCAAGAGCAGAGGGCATGTATCGGGGAAGCTTGCCCTGACAATGAAGCCGTACTCTTGGCACTTCATCCACTCCTGCTGTCAGCATGTTGAGGAAATCCAGAGCTGTGCTGTGCTGTTTACCTAGTGTGCTAGCATGCTGAAGGCCCCGACTCTGTCTCCAGCCTGAGAGGGTAGAATGAACGCAGAGAAGAGCTGTCTGTGAGCCAATGCAACTAACCCAGTTAGTGCTAGAGTTGAGGGTTTGTTCTTAAGCATGAAAGAATGACTCTGAGCTTTATGATAAAGACAAGAAAGTTTAAATTGTCTTTAGTTCTTGTCAGACCAGTGGTATCTCCATGTAAAGTCTGGATACAGCCACCAAATTCTCTGTACAATAAGGTTGAGGTTTGAGAGTGGCTTTTGTTTGTTTTTTTAACAGGGTCTCACCAATTTAAGCTGATCTTGAACTCTTTGTAGCCCCAGTTGGCCTCAAACTCACAGTGTTCCTCCTGCCTCAGCCTCCCAAATTCTGGGATTCCAGGCATGTGGTATTTTGAGGCATTAGTTCAGATCTCTACAAAGAGGAGGTGTTTTTTTTTTTTTTTTTT
>PVIR01019867.1:0-10236 GCA_004026965.1 Petromus typicus
GAAGGACATCATGGGAACCTGTGAGCTCAGCCCAGCCCGGGAAACAAGCCGCAGGAAACGCGACCCACTTTTTCCTCAGACCCTCGAAAACAGCAGACTTAGGAGTACTAATAGCCCTAACCATGAAGGAGCTGTTTGCAAGCTGGCAGCTCAGCCTGCTGCAGGTTCACAGGCGGGCGCTGGCGGAACACTTGGGACTTAGAGACAAAGGACTGTTGTCACAGCAGTGACAGGAGTCACAGGACGATGCAAAGGGCGGCATCGTAGGAGCTGAATCTGAGCTCAGGACCGTTTATAAGGGCAGCGAGCCTGCCAGCCTTTCCCCAGGGACACAGGGCTGCTGCCCCGGACAGAAAACAAACCTGACCTTCGCCCTAGAGAAATGAGCTGTCCTCCAACACCGTTAGCGCCCCAGCACCCGGGGAAAGGTCACCTAGAACAAAGGCAGCGGGGCTTCTGCTCACCAGACCTGCAGAAAGGGGCGCCTGCAAGGGAGAAAGGCTTCCCCCCAGGAGGGGCTGCTGGGAGTCCACAGGGCACGAGTGGGGTGGGGTGCCTGTGTGTGTGTGTGTGTGTGTGTGTGTGTGTGTGTGTGTGAAAATCCTGAAGAATGTATGGGTGAGGAGAGCTTTAAAAAGCTAGGATGCTTCTTCCGTAGCACTGAAAAGTTGGAACAGTACAGTGAATAATATGGTCCTTGTGTCAGAAGGACACAAATTTGTGAAATGTTCCATACTTTTTGTCAGGCGTGGGAGGGTGAGGCAGGAGGATCTCCCTGAGTTCAAGGCCATCGTGGTTGGGACGGTGAGAGCTTTTCTCGGAAAACTACAAGAAAGAAACTAAGAGTGGCCATTTCGAGCTCTGAGTTCAAAATGAGAAGTTGAAATAAGACGGAAACGGGAAAAATGATACCAAAAGGCAGGAAGAACCTTGGACAAGGATTAAGGTGGAGTGGGTTCAGCACAAATTGCGAACATAATTGGAGCAGCGATGGCGCGTGGCTGAAATCTGGAATTTCACCTTAGAACTGTAATTTACAGAGCATCCACTGTATTCGGGGTTCTGCCCTCTTCCATAAGCCAAGCTATGAAACTGAGTGTTTATTATATCTGTGCTGCAGGTAAGGAATTTAGAGATTTACTAGTCAATGAACTCAGAGCTTTCTGGCCTGTAAGTCCAAGTTATCTTCATCATATTAAAATGAAGGATGGTTAAAGGTAGGAAGCACAATCTTGAACAAGATTCGTGGTAATTTTCTAGGGAGCCACCCTGTGCGCAAGAAAACAGGAAATGAGGAAGTGTTCGCAGAGTCCCAGGAAGGGCAGCTGAGTCTGCTCGGTGCTCACAGCAGACAGTGGCTGGCTGTAGAGATCAGGACAGGCCGGCCGCGCACATGATGGAGGAGTACGAAGAATGAAGCTGGAGGACTGCGGGAGGGGCAGGAGGACGCTGCTCCACGTGAGCACAATCCTTGGTTTCTTTCCTCACAAAGTTTATGGGTGACTGCCCACTGAAATTAGAAATGCTTCTGGAACTGAAGCACAAGTTTTCCTTGGAAAGATACATTTTTTTTTTTTTTGTAGTTCAGGCTCGCCCTGAGCTCAGCCTCCAACTCACATCACAGCAATCCCCCTGCCTCTGCCTCCCGAGTGCTGGGATTACAGGCGTGAGCCACCACGCCCGGCACTGTGGTATGTGGTACTGGTTGCTGCTGGGGTGAGTCTCCACGTCCAGTATGGTATGTGGATACCGGGGATCGAACCCAGGTCCTTGCGCTTGCAAGACAGGCGCCGGAACCACTGAGCTAAATCCCCGGCCCGAAGATATATGTTTATTTAAAGGATCTTGCCAACATGAAAAATTGCGGGACAATCCTTCAGAGGGAAGTAGTGGCCCTGGGATCCTCACAGGAGACTCCAAAACTGCAGATCCTAGAAGGAAACCACTAACTCCAAAACATAATTCTTCTGAACTTTTTATTTTGCCCCTTTCCTCCCTTTGTTTATCAGCATTTTGAAGTATGAGGAATTCTGATTCTCTCCCCCTCTACTTAATTTTCTTCCTCTTCCTCTTCTTCCTCCTCCACCTCTTCTAGCTTTTACTGTACATATGAATGAGTTGTATTCCAGGAGAATGTTCATAAGTCAGATTCATTCGTAAATCTGCCAAAGGGCACCTTACACACCTTTGACACAAATATATAATGTACGCTGCTCTGGACTTCCTAGCAGTCTTCTCCACATCACGACTGCTTTTCTGCATTTCCAGGCTTACTTCAAATATAAATTCAAATAAGACCATGAAGATACCTTTACGTCAAAAGGATTGAATTGCTGTTGCAATGAGAACTCTGTTTAAAGGTCACTCTCATAGTAATGAAAGGCTGGACTGAACCTTTTATTTCCTAAAAAAAAAAAAACAAAACAAAACTTGAACTTCCTATTTTGAAGCAGTCTAAAGATACAGTTCGTGCCAACTAAGTATAAAACCCCTATCATCTTGCAACCATTGGTCTGAACCTCCCAGACACAGATGTTGAGCAACACACAGCACCGTCAGGTAAAAGTCTGAACAAAGGTGGAGGTGACAAGAAATAACCTGTAAAAGGTTTGTGGTTGAGAAGAAAGACAGCAGACATTTGAGACTACTGGTTCTCCAGAGCAGGAGAGGAGATGGAGGCGCCCGAGTACAGTTTGGTATATATTTATAAAGCCATTTCTTCTGTTTTTATGGTGCTTGAAACAAACTGGCCTATTGGGCTTAAAAGGGACACACAGTGAGCTCAATCTCCCACAATCCTCAGAAAAGCAAAGCTTGTAGAGCAATCCTGTTAAACATCAGTTAAAGTACTTGTTTATCTTATAAATATTAACATTACAAAATCATGAAAAGGTAAGTTAAATTTGCTTCATTTTTCTGATTTTAGATAGTGTATTGGTCCTGACAGTTCTCTTCTAGTCCAATAAAAGGAATCAAAACACAGTAAGAAAAACTGGCAATATAACACTTCTAATGAATCATGAAGACATACTGAATGAAAACCCTGTTCTCAAAGGTCACATATGTATGACTCCACTTTAACATTCCAGAAGACAAAGTCAGAGGAAGCAGAACAAATCAGTAGCGGCACCTGCCTCTCAGGAAAGAGTAACTATGGATATTGGAACTTGAAAACTTACTCGGATTTAAGACTTACTTACTGGGATTTACTTACTTGAACTTAAGAATGTCTGCAAACAACTTACTGGGATCATTATTGCAGACATCTGCCCTACCCTGTGAGATTTTAAACTACAAGGATTACTGCACTAAGATTATTGGGCTGGGGACCCACTGGGATTAAGGATGTCTGCCCTGCCCTATGTGATCTTCAACTACGGGGATTATTGTGGTACTATACTGTCTCATGCATGCTAGGTTTATAGGTGTGAAGGCTTGGTACCAAATAAAGGTGCAGCCTCTTCTGCTGCTGCAGTATTTGGCTTTTTGCAGCCACTGCTCAGAGTAGGAAGAGTTGAGCCCAGGCTCAGCCTTTCCCTCGAGGTTCAACTTTGCTGGTTGTTGACTGGTTAATCCTTTTTGCTGTGGGACTCATAAGGGACTGGAGTTTGCCATTAGGGTTCTGGCTATGTCCCTTTTCACAACCTAACTACTTTGTGCAGATGATTCTTCCCTAGAGCAAAAAAATTCCAGGGAAAGGGCCACTACTCCAAGGATCAGGCTGCCACCACTTTCCTTAGTACAATGCCTCACAAACTGTGCTATGAACTATACAGGGAGACCCTGTCTCAAAAAACAAACAAGACAGGATTTAGCTCAGTGGTTCCTGCACCTGTCTGGCAAGCACAAGGACCTAGGTTCAATCCCCGGTAACCACATACCATACTCGGCGTGGAGACTCACCCCAGCAGCAATCAGTACCACATATCGCAGTGCCAGGCATGGTGGCTCACGCCTGTAATCCCAGCACTTGGGAGGCAGAGGCAGGAGGATTGCTGTGATGTGAGTTGGAGGTTGAGCTCAGGGCCAGCCTGAACTACAAGGCAAGACCCTGTCTCAAAAACTAACCCAAAAAACACGAGAAATTAAAACATTTTAAAATGTATTAATTCAATGAAAGGAAGACAATGTAGTAAGAGCAAATTGAAGAATTTTCCCAGAAATAGAAAAAGAGGAGACAGGAGGATTGCAGAGTTCGAAGCCAGCCTGGGCTACATCGTGAGTTCAGGGCCAGCCTGAACTACAAAGGGAGACCCTGTCTCAAGAAAAAAAAGAGAAGAAAGCAGGCCCTGATCCAGGAGGCGCAACTTCTAAGATCAGATAAGATTTCTCACAAACAGAAATGGTAGCTAGAAAGGAGAGCAATAGCTTCAAAACTTGGAAAGAAAACTATTTCTAGCTTTCAATGAAATAATGTTAGGTAGGGCCAGGGAGTTAGCTCAGGGGTTCTGGCGCCTGTCTTGCAAGCGCAAGGACCCGGGTTCGATCCCCGGTCACCACACACAATACTGGGCATGGAGACTCACGCCAGCAGCAACCAGTACCACATACCACAGTGCCGGGCGTGGTGGCTCACGCCTGTAATCCGAGCACTCGGGAGGCAGGGGCAGGAGGATTGCCATGATGTGAGTTGGAGACTGAGGGCCAGCCTGAACCACAAAATGAGACCCTGTCTCCAAAAAAAAAAAAAAAAGAAATAATGTTAGGTAGCAAAAAGGCATTTTGGACATGTAATAACTCAGAGAATATACCTTTCACACGCCCCTTTCTAAGGCAGCTGTATGTATTTCAGAAGGGTTGGGTGAGCAAGAGAGTAAATCAGAAGACAACACGCAAGGGTGACAAAGCAAGTCTGATGACCAGCTGCAGAAGAGATTATGCTAGTGAAAACATGGACGTCATTACCTGTTACTTGGGCACAAATGCCCTTCAAGACTAGTGATAAGATCGCAATGGGGGCCAGGAATATAGTTCAGTGGCATCATGCCTTCCTGGCAAGCACAAGGTCCAGAGTTTGATTCCCAGCACAAAGTAATAATAATAATAATAACAACAATAACAATAGTAATAATAATAAATAAAAATGATAATGGCAGACCCAATCAAGAACTGGGAAAAGTTTTAACACAAGTTTGTAGCAAACCACCTCAGCGGTTTGCTGCATGACAATTATTAAATACAGGAAAAATAAAATTACACACACACAAAAAAAAATCATAGTACAGTCTGCTTTAAAATAGACTTTTTATGGTCATAATAAGCTATTAATTCTTAGGCTAGAAAACGAAGTATGTATATTAGAACTAAGGCATCATGTAACAACTAAGTGTCTAAAACTTAAAATCAAACAGAAGTAAAATGAGCACATTATTCAGATAGTGAAAACAAGAGTGGAATGGGCATATCATGTAAATAAACTGAGATATATAATATTAACAAGTCTAGAATAAAAGTGATGGTGCCTAGGGAGGAAAAGGAAGTTCAGGCAAGGAATGCTGGTTTGGAGGACTTTTGTTTTCTGTTTTGTTTTTCACACAGGGTTTCACTGTGTAGGCCAGGTTGGCCTCGAACTCAGTGATCCTCCTGTCTCAGCATCTCAGGTGTTGGGAATCACAGGCGTAGGCCCCACAGGTGTAGTTTGTTAATCATAAAACCTTCAGAACTTTGCATCTGATTTCTAAACTGTGTACACACTTGATATATTTTGTAAATACAAGTAAATAAAGTCACCATAGTCTAACTTGTTTTTAAACAATACACTGTATTTATTTTGAAATTTCAAATGACATTAGGGGAAATGTGATTTTTATACTTACTGAAAGATGCGTGGGCTAACATGGTTTCAAAACACTTTTCTAGATCAAACTCTACAACAGACAGTTATGAATCAAAAATCTTGTGACACCACTTCCTTACCTCTCCCATCAGCCCCTCAAAACTGCCATGCTTGCAAAGAACAAAACTTTATGATTTTATCAACGAAGAAGTGCCGTGCAATAATTTCAAGGCAATGTTTCCAGGGAGAGCAGAGGCTGCAGGCTGCATGGCACTCATTAACGCCTCTCCTCACTAGTCGGCCGTTTCACTTCCTACGTGGCCCTCATTATTTCATCATCTGTGCCTCTGTTTACCAAACGTTTGCTAACACCATGAGTAACACCGTCTGTCTATAACCCGGATACCACACTACTTCTCAGTAACAACAGGTAATCCTGAGTGACATATGTATCCTGTGACGTAGGTTGTTAGTGATTAGGACAAATGTAATGATTTAATAATGGGTAGTATTTTATTAAATCTAAGCATGAAGAAGTTAAAGCTCAGACTCACTGACCCTCGCTTAAAGATGAACGGTAAACATTAGCAACAGCACTGGGTATTGTTATTTTAGCAAGACACTTACACACAGCAAAACTAATTCTGGTCATTTTTATTAATATGGAACACACTAACAACATTACGTTTCAATATAATCAAGGTTACAAATAAGCTCTATCACATCCAACATGTAACATTTACTCAATTCTTCTTTTGTTTGAATGAGTCTCTCTTACTAGTACAGTTATTTTTCCCCACTTATGATTCCAATGAAATATTTTACCTTTTACTTACTGAATATCTTCAAGACATAAACTTTTCATGTCAAAATACTTCCTATAGAGCAGCGTATTTTTCCAAGTCTACCTTGTCTTCAAATGTAGTAAGATTCTTTGAAATTTGCATATGACATAAGTCTTTCCAAAATGCAAGCATAAAGCCTGAAGAAAGAAGTTTTCTCTCCTTCCTGTTTCAGAGAGGCCACATGAATATCCCATTTTCTTCATATTTAAGAAGAATCTTTTATACTTCAAATGGCAGGAAGACCTCAAGTCCATCGATATAGGGAAAAATTCCAGTCATATTTTAAGATTCCATCTTCTCAGCTGTGCGAAAATGTTGGATGAACTCAACTGTTCCTTTCGTGGTATTCTTGGTCCCCCAGTTGAAAAAAAAAAGAAGATTTAGGATAGCAGACCTCCTTCAACAACACAAACTTAATCTGGCAAGAATGGAGAAACTTCCCTTCCCCATGTACCAGAAAGTAGCCTGCTGCGTGCAAGAAGGACAACTCTCGGGTAGACAGAAATCTTCACGACTGGCCAAACAAAGAACTGTCTGGACAGAGGATACTCTGTTCTCAGGAATTTCTGAACCATGCAACAATTAACTAACTCACGCAAGTAATAGAAGTCACTATGAACTGTAAGATTTTAAATCAATTTCATATGTTATACAAAACTTAGCAAGTTCAGCACATTTCTATTATAGCTATTATGTTTTATTTCTTAAAAAAACATATTAATCAAAATTGATACATTACCCAGACCTTCTGATTTCAAATATAATGAAGAAAATTATTAAAAACTCTAAGTAACAGTCATTCTTCTAATAAACATGTTTTTTAGTACAAAAAAAAGATGCAAGTCACCGTTGATTAACACATACATTTTCATGTATGTAGAAAAGCTAAGTTTACCCTCACTTAAAGAATGAGTTCCGTATAGCCCGGGATTTAGCTCAGTGGCTCCACACCTGCCTTGCAAGTGCAAGGTACTGAGTTCAATCCCTTGGCACCAAAAAAGAAAAAGAATAAGTTACACAGCAAATAAATACAGCATCTATTCAAAAAGAAATATTAAAATAATTCTAGTTAGTGAATAACTTTAATCATATATGTAATAATTTTTCATGTACATATTCCCAAATCCCCAAAACCTAAGTAGAAAATTTATAGAGTATCTTCTTTTGAAACATGTTTCAGAAACCAAACAAAACAATCAGTATGTTAACTAGAGAATATGTACACACATCCATATTTGACCTGTATGCAAAATATTCGAATAAATAAACAAGAAATGAAAGCTTCAAAATTTCTGGAATATAATGCTACCACTTAAGCCAGACCACTTACCTGCCAAATAAGAACAGCCTGAGGTACTTTCACTGCTAAGGTAAGTTTCTGAATGTTAAACACCACAAGAATAAGAACAGACTCTCTGGGCACTGACCTCACATCTACAGAGGAGGCAGAAGACAAAAAGGTCAGCCAAGGCACCTGCCATCTCCCCTGTGTTCAATTCCCTTATGAGACATATGCTCCAAGGGAAAGGACCACGTGTAAACACTCCAGGTGGGCTGGGGTCCAGAGGTCGGCATCCTAACGCGCGAGAAGAGGACACTTAAGTTCTCCCGTCGGGACATGCCTGTCCGTCTCAGACATGAGCGTTACTCTCTACGCCAGAAGGATCAGCGCACCCCTTGCAATCAAGGTTGCACTTGACCAAGCACACGAACAAACACACTGAATAAAGGAGCCGCCTACACAAAGATGGTGCTTTAAGCCTTTGACATGAAAATGAAGAAGTGTCTGACTGAGATCTGGTCTTTCTTCACATTTCTGAAACTCTGAATCTGAAAGGTCACCGGGTGATGACACCCAGACATCTCATAATCTATTTCACCACACAAGAGGCACACAGGTACTGCATCCTATGTCCATATATTATCAACACAGCATCGATGGTTGAGTGGCAAGTGCATTTCACAGGACAGAAGTTCTGTGCATCATGTGGACTGGCCCAATAAGAAGCAAACATCAGAATGCAAGTTTAGCAGTTTTGGTATTCATATCCATTAATATAGCTACATTTTATACCCGTCACATATTTGTATAAGTCATCCACAGCAAAGAAGCAAAGGACAAAGACTGTTCTTAAAAAAATTTTATGTGCCAACCTCAAAATGCCATGGTGTCAGCAGTGTTACTGCTGCTTCTATATTTATGATTAATGACTAGCAGAACAACTCCCAGAAGGAAAGAGATTGATCCAACGGTGATGTAAGCAATCCCCAAAAATGGATTTTTTCCTCCCATCCATGAAATAGTGCTCAGGATCATCCGTTTTCGTCCATCAAAAGAATATACGGGGTAATCTGAGGAGGGTATAGGAAGACTTTGCCATCTCTGGTTACTCGAAGTTTAAAATATGAAGTTTAAAGCTGTCACTTAATTGGCTTATTATTCCCCTGTATAATTCTATGACACAGATTTTTTACTCATATTCTGAATCACAAAGAATGTATTATTTTGAAAGGCTCCTTTAGAAAATTAGATGTCAGTAGTAAAACCAAAATATTCTATAGAACATTCAAATTTAAGGGTTAGTTTCTCAAGTGGTTTTGCTGTCAAAATAATGTAGGGTGAAAAAAATTTCAAATGAATAGCAATGAAGCCCACACAGGAAAGGGAGGTTGAGGGACCAGGAGAAGATGGAAGAATTAAGAAGTGAAAGAATCACTTCTGCAGCCTCAAAGAATGCAAGTCAGCAGTGTCAGTACCGACATCAGTCAACGCAGTGGGGAGACTGAGGGCTCTGAGGCTTCACTTGACCACTTGGAGCAATGATAAAATTCATGTTCACCGGATATAGTGGCGCAAACCTGTAATCCCAAAACAAGGGAGGCTGAGGCAGGAAGGGGGAGTACTGCAAATAGAAGGCGAGCCTGGGGCAGTATGAGTTCAAAAGCCAGCCTGAACTACACAGTGAGACCGAGTCCCAAAAAACCAATGGAGGAAAACGCCTTACAATGTGGCAGAGAGCTGAAGGCCAAACGGAAGTGAAAGGTAGCCAGCCAGCAGGAGGCTTATGAAAGGGGCCCCTAGTGTATCCTTGTCTTTTCCACATGGACCTGTTCCAAGATTCTGACGAGCAAGTACAGAGAGGACGGAACAAAGTCCCTGGGAAAAAGTGTGCAATTTTTCCAAAAGCATTTTTTGAATCAAGTGTTGGACCCCTCCTGTTTCAACAGTTTCTGGAACTTTCTTCCACCTCTCACAACTGAGCCCCGGGACTCCAAATGGCAGGTGTCGTTGTCCCAATTTCTTACGTCAATCCTAGGCTGAGGCAGGAATGATTTTAAGAATCCTGCACAGTCCAGCACTCTACAGACCCAACAACGCATCAGATCACTATGCAAGGCCCTCTCTGACTCAGCCCTAAAATGCTGGGCTTCTGCCTAAAGTCCAGCAAGCTATCCCGTGTATCTGCCTGAATTAAATAGTACACGGCCAGTACCTGCATCAGGGCTAACGTTCAGCAATAGTGGAATAAACATCAGCACTAAAGTGAACTTGACTTACTAATGTAGAACAGTCAATGATAAAAATTGTTTGAGAGTATGAACAGTCCCATATGT
>PVIR01019867.1:10336-31473 GCA_004026965.1 Petromus typicus
GCTTTGTGGTTCAGGCTGGCCCTGAGCTCAGCCTCAAACTCACATCACAATCCTCCTGCCTCTGCCTCCCGAGTGCTGGGATTACAGGCATGAGCCACCACGCCCGGCACTGTGGTATGTGGTACTGGTTGCTGCTGGGTGTGGGTCTCCACACCCAGTATTGTTATGTGGTTACCGGGAATCGAACCCAGGTCCTTGCACTTGCAAGACAGGCGCCGGAACCACTGAGCTAACTCTCTGGCCCACACATCTGCTGATTTTTGATATCTAGAAATATATATTAAAACAGCTCAGGATCACCACCTATTAAGTACTAGGTACACTCACTTCCCTTTCAGTTAAGCTCAATTACAGTCTCTCTTCTAATAATCTCTAGCATTTCTTTTTTTTTCTTTTTTCTTTTCTTTTGTTCTTTTCTGAGACAAAGTCTTGCCAGCCTGGCCTTACATTCAATCAAAACATAACCCAAGCATGCTTCAAACTCATGGAGATTCTCCTGTCTCAGCCTCCCAAGTGCTCAGATTACAGGCATGTACTACCACACCCACCTCTAGATTAACAAACATAGACACTTACATTTTAAGTAATTTTACCAAGTGATGTGCTTGAAATGCCAGTATAAAATATAAACTGGAGACCTCTGTAAAGGACACACTCCCTGCATACACACCCACTCCTGAAAATGCAGGATCAAGCGAAAGCACAGAGAACACACCACCGGGCCAATGACCGCAGCAGCTCCTTTCAAGCTCAGGAACTCTGCACACACACCGGAAAAGGATACTGTATGTGACGTTGAGATAGTAATGGCCGGCCGGTAACGTGGGATGGAGACCGTTCTTCCGTTCTATAAGACGATACAGCTTTCGAAAGGTAGGCAGTGCCGCAGTGCGCATCCAAACAATGAAATCCTCATTGATGAAGCCGTTGTTATCTTCATCAGCATCCAGCATGTATGCCGGTTTGAGCCAGTTCACTGGCTTGGTTGTTCCTTAGAGGAGGGGGAGAGACAAAATATTCAATTCTCTTCTTTCAATGGGAAGTCACCCTCTGCTAATACAAAGGTGTGTAATACACAATCTGAAACTTCAATTTCAAAGGCATCCGCGTTTCCACATCCTAAGGAAATTTTAAAATGTAAGAACTCAATTCCTTATGTAATAATTTTAGTGCATGTGCTGCCAAAGCAAACACTTCCTTGAGCAACAAAACAAGTTACAAAGACTTGGTTGGTAGCTCAGTGAAAAGACTTCGAAAATGTGAATGCTCAGTACCACCCTAAAAGGGTAATCACTTGGTGCAAAAATATAATGCTAAGAAACATTTACAAGTCAGATATCCAAGCACTCTGGAAGGCTAGCAAAACATTTTCTTCAACAAGTGGAGATGTGGGCTCAGTCCTCAGTGCTATGTGCACATGTGCACACATATACACATACGTGTCCACTACACTGTTAAATTAAAAGCACTGAAACAAAAATAAAATAGTACTATGAATACCAATCTTGTGTAAAACAAATTTTGCTGCCAGTATAAAAGATTGTAATTGAAATTCTTATAAGAAGACTCCAAAGAAATTAGATTCACAATTAAAAGTATGTATTTCCCTTAGTATTTTATTGCATCAGAACTTGCACCGAAATTGATATGACACTGAGGAAAGAAAACATTTTAAAGCAAACTTTTTAAAGATTCTAAAGAAAAATTAAGATAGCTCATTAACATATCTGGTTCATTTTTTTTGTAATGGGTGAATAATTTTTACCTTTAAATCGTTCTTCCAGGGTTCCTTCTCCAGGAGGATTTCTGAATTTCACATGCTTATCTGTCCACCAAGCAATACCTTTCTTTGTCAGATGAATGGGTGTAGGTGTAGGATCAGATTCATTGGCGACCAGAAACAATTCCAATGTATCTAACAAGAAAAGGAAAATACTAGTTACATCTGCTAAAAGTTCACAGCACACACTTTACTCTGTGAAAAAGTACAGACATGGCATTCGCTCCCCAGAGCAGCTCTGACAGAGAAGGAGGTGATTCACACCTGCTCTTTAGTCAGACGTGAATCAGCCGTGTTGAATTTATAACTCAGATGAACTTCTCTGCCCTCGACACAGATCTTAATCACTTTCCTGAATGGCTAATGTGTACAACAGTCAAGTGTTTGAATATTTACCCAAATAAAGTGAAAGGGTAAATCTGCCTTTCTTCCCTTCTTTACAAAAATGTATTCCTGATACCTTCTGACATATTAATTTCTGTCCGCACACAACATCCACATGGCTACTGAGCCCTGGAAATACAGGTAAAATAAATAAACATGTTCTGAAAGTGTATAACACACATCAAGGACTAGTATAGAAATAAATATTAATCGTAATAACTTTTATTATATACAAAAATGGTAATATTTTTGGCATACTGGGTTAAATAAAAATATTACTAACATCAATTTCCCTTCCCTTTTGAAGGTTTTTAGTCTGACTAGTAGAAAATTAACTATATGCCTCACGTGTATGTCCACATGTTTCCACCAAACTCCAAATGATTAATGATAGCCCTTTTTGAATGGTATCAGGAATCAAAGTCAATGGGAACAGCAGCCTGCTTTTCATAAGAGGTTACAGGATTAGCAAAATATCTTCACTTCTTTCTTAAAGAAAACATAAAGATGTTCAAAAGGCAGTCAGAAATAAAGCACTATATACCCCACTCACTGCCTAATTAAACCTTTACTGTAAAGCTGAATTTCTCAGCTTCACTCATGATTACTAAACTATCCAATCTGCAGGAAGATTGTACAGTGTCCTAATTATATGTGTCTCTATCTGTATCTGTGTGCATATCTGTGTCATACCATTAAACATGCTGTTGGCAATGGCACCACACGGAGCAACTGGAAGGTCTTCATTTCTTCGATAAGGCTCACATTCCTTACTGGGATTCTGGTTTTTTAAAGGAAAAAGGGAGATATTATTACCTGAGCCTCTAAAGAACTGAGTCATCCCTTGATTTAAGTTCCACCCCTGCCTTTTTCCACTTATATTAAATGCAAAAATCTTTTGGATGTTGAAATCAACACAAAAGCCACAAGTTTTCTCCCTTAAAAAAATTTTAAAATGGTCTATTGTTGATCCAGTTGTAACATAATAAAGGGGAATCTAATAACAAAGGGGAAGTAAAAAGATGACAGAGTTCTCATTTCATGGACAAGTCCCTTGACTAAACTGAGCCTCACATATAAAATATTCAGCTGAGTAAGTCAAAATTTTGTCATCTGGGTTTAAATCCCATGTCTAATAAAGGAAAAGAGGAGTCTGCACTATACTCCCAGACTGTATCAGTCACTTACTTGTGCATAGAGAACTAAAGAAAATGAAATGCTGGCCAGACAGACTGTCCAGGTGCCGCCCAGCTTTGGTCTGGACTTGGTGCCAACTGAAGACCTCAACGATGAAAGGCAGCTATTGGGTTGAACTTCGGATCTTGGTACCAAGTCTGAGCTCTGGTGTATACCCAAATAGTTCCACGTTAAAACACATAACAGACTGAGCTAATCTCAATTTGAAGCTAAGTGGATCATACTACCAACCAAACTTGACTTTTATCTCATTTTCTGCGTCTAAATTGCAAAAAGCACTATGTGAGTGGAAAAGACAAAAGAAAGAGAAGGCAACATGCAAAAGAGACAGCATCTTTGGTGTCTGACTTCTCAGATCTTTGAAGCCTAAACCATTTATATTGATAAAGTTAGTTTCCAAGACCATGAAGACAGACAATATACAACTGGCTGATTACTTTCTAAATGTTTTGATGAAAACTATGATTTTTTTTTTAATAAAGCTATTAAATATAAATAAACTCACAGTAGGGCAAGTATATTCTAGCCACTAAGTTCCTGGGCAAGCATATTTGGTATGGGGAACTGAACTCAAGACCTTAGCAAAATTCCCCAGCCCTTGGGCAAATTTTAAAAGAAAGGAAAATACTATTTCCCATCTATGTGTCAGGTACTAAACAATTCTGTATTAACTTGCTTAGGAAAGCTCTGCATTGAATACCTAGTATGTACCAGACACTACACTAGATACCTCTGCATAAAAGGGAGAAAGAAGAATCTCTTCTTTTCATGCAATCCCGAAATGAAGTAGAGGAAACAAATCCATACACCACACTAATACAAAATCTATAATATAGGTGTCTACAGTAATTCAACAAATGTTCCTTAAATGCTTTCCATATGCTAACCACTACTTAGCAACTGCTATATGGTGATTAAAGGAAATCTCCTCCCTGCTCTAATAACCTTATAGTACAGCAAGGAAAAAAGGTAATAAACAAACATACATCATTAGAAGAAGATGCTATGTGAAGGATTAATGGAAAAGGGGAGGAGAGCTACTTTAGATTGAAAAACCAATCTCCAGAAGAAATATAAAAAACAAGACCTAAAGTAAGAGTACCCATGGAAAGAGCACACCAGAGTTTTTAAACACAAAGAACTGTGAATGCCCAAAAGAACTTGATATTTCTGAGGAGATAAAGGTGAATTGTTGAAACAGTCTTCTCAGAGGGAAAATCATGTGTCATGAAACTGAAGGATTGTGCATAGCTCAGACTACGACAAAACTAAGAACTCCTCATCTGTGCATTCCCAAATAAGACCCCGTCCCGGCAGACACTGACGTATGAGACTGTGGGGACTTCTGGAATCTGTATTTTCAAATAGCTGCAGTTTGTCAGTAACCTACCTTTTGATTTTACTACTTGTCAGGCTTCTGACAAGTGGGAAAAGCATCTTATCTACCTGGCATGGTAACAATGAACAAACCCGAAGAGAACATATTTACACATCCAGAATACTAAATACCGTAATAATCTGAATAACAAGGCCAAGTCCCAGTGATGACTAGAAGCAAATAGGTGCTATGCTGTCGGCTGGCGGCATGAGGTAGTTCACCTACACAAGTTTTATTTTATTGGTACCAGGATTCAAACTCGGGACCTTGCACTTGCCACGCAGGCATGCCACTGATAAGCTATATCCCTGGGCCCTGTACAAATTTTAATTCAAAATATTTTAAATAAGAGCTCTCACTATACAAAGTAGAAATAACAAATAATTAGCAATCATTAATGAATACTTCAACATTTCTAACTGAATGGTTATCATGTGTTTTTATTTCACAGAAATCACATTTCTATCATTCATCATTTTACTCACAACCAAAGCACTGGGGTCTCCATTTAGCTGACTATCATCTCGAGACTTCACGTAACGACGATGATTCTGATAGAAATTAGACAGGCCATAGTACATAAACACATTGCCCTAGAAAAAGAAGAACAGGAAGACTTTTTCATATAAAAGTATTACTATGCATTACCTTATTTCACATGTACATAGAAGCTGAGTACTGTAGGCTTTCCTAGTTTATAGCTCGTGCTAACAGTGAATTCTACAGGTACTTAACAATGTAAAAATGGTACAATTATAAATGACATTAAAGAAGTATGATTCACATGAAAATAATTCTATTAACCTACTCTGGGCTACTTTCAATCTAAAATTATCTCTGATGCACACGGGCATTTACCCATTTTCAGACAGATATCTTTTGTCCAAGTAAATAATAACTGAGTAAGGAGATAAAATGTCAGCAGGACACTGTATACTATGAGTAATTAATAAACTGATAAGTATCTTCATAATAACTCACTTTGTAATTAACAAGAAAAGTACTTTAATATATTTAGAGAAGCCAACTTCAAAACACATTGTGAAGGGCCAGGGATTTAGCTCAGTGGTTCTGGTGTCTGCCTTGCAAGTGCAAGGTCCTGAGCTCAATCCCTGGTAACCACATACCACGATGCCAGGCGTGGAGTGGGCCTAAAGACATGCCCGTCAGCAGTCAGTACCACACCACAATGCCAGGTATGGTAGCTCACACTTGTAATCTCAGCACTCATGAAGGCCAGGGATTTAGCTCAGTGGTTCCAGCACCTTCCTTGCAAGTGCAAGGGCCAGGGCTCTGTCCCCGGTAACCACATACAACAAGGCCGGGCGTGGAGATTCATGCCCACCAGCAATCAGAACCACAGTGCCGGACATGGTGGCTCACACCTGTAATGCCAGCATGTGGGAGGCAGAGGCAGGAGGACTGCTGCGAGTTCAAGGCTGAGCTCAGGGCCAGCCTGAACTACAAAAGGGAGACCCTGTCTCAAAAAAAAAAAAAAAAAAAAAAAAGCAGAGGCAGGATTGCTATGAGTTTGAGGCTTGCCTGGGCTACAAGTGAGCTCAAGACCAGCCTGAACTAGACAGCAAGACCTTGTCTCAAAAAAAAACTAAAACTAAAAACAAAAACACCTCATGAAGAAAGGTAACCCAAAAACATTACAGGGATTTAAATGTTAAGATGACATTTTAAATGACTGGAAGCAAAGTATACAGTGGACCTTCAAGTTACAACCGCCCTGACGTTAAAACAACTTGAGTTACTCAGGTGAAGGAAAGATTCGTCCGCCTCTCCTTATCTATCCATGCACTCAGGTAAACATCCAGCTCTTAGCTATACTGACTTAAACCTAACTGGCGCCCTCAGAACTGAGGGTTTGAGAAGCTGTACTAAGCTATTTCCTCATTTCTGGCTGCTATCCCAGTTTTTTCATTCTTCACCTCAAAAGGAATCCAGTTCATTATGAATGCTTTGTCTGTTTTCAATTTTCATTAACACTTCTTTTCCAGCCAGGTGTAGTGGCACACAGCTGTCCATCCCAGCACTCTGGGATGCTGCGCAGAAGGAGCCAACCTTAAGCAACTTAGAGAGACCTCATGTCCAAATAAACCTGGTTTAGGGATATAGCCTAGTAAAAAAAGTCTTGGCTTTAACCCCCCTGGGGGAACTTACTTGATTTTCAAATATCAAAGTTGTATCATGAAAACAGAGGATAAGTATGCTTTCTGGGGAAAAAAGAAGTATTTCAACTAAGAATCAGAATAGGGCTGGACAAGTGGTCCACATCTGGGATCCCAGCACTCAGAAGCTGAGGCAACAGAACTGCTGAGTTCAAGGCCAGCCTGGTGCGACCCAGTGATTCACTGCCAGCGTGAACCACATAGGAAGACATCTCAAAAAAAACCAAACAGAACAAAAACTAAAGGCTGGTGCTGCAGCTCAGTTTCAGAGTGCTTGCCTCATGGGAATGAGCCCCTGGGTTTGACTCCTAGGACACCCCCAATTCCCTCAATACACCCCCAATAGTAAATTCAATTTAGAAACTGAAAAATAATTTAAAAAGGACATTGTTTCAGTGAATACTGTGATAAAATAACCTACTTTAGGATCACTGAAGTCTCTGAAAGTGTTTTAGTCTGTTTCTGAAAAAAACCTACAAGAGTCAATCTACTATTGATCACATGTGCAGAGAAAAATTCTGAAGTTAAATGTCTCTGAGTGGGAGAGGAGACTGATGGGCCGATCTTCAAAACCATTCCAAGCCTCATTTTTTCAAAAGCCAAACTGCTTTCTCCCCAATTAGTTGACTTTTTTTTTTTTCCATAAGCAGCACTGCTGTCCTTTATCTTGATGCAAGAGTCCCTACAAGTACTAGATGGCAACAATCTCTCAGGGGTGGTAAATTATCGCCACCTGTAAAGTGTCTAAAATACAGAAAATCTACAAAGATGGCAGGTACTAAAGCAGTGTTGTTCCCCGAAGAATAATTTCTGATGCTCAAGTTGCAGATGGAGGACTGTACAAACTGGTCTTTCCACATCTGTTCAGCATCTGCTCAGTGACTAAGAATGGCAGATCACTGTGAAAACAAAAGCAACCAACAGACACACACACACATCTAACTACTTATCAAAATACAAAAACCAGTGAGTTTTAGCATTTGAATTTTTGTAATAATTCACATCTCACAAAAATAATTCATTGAAATAATGGAAGAATGAGTACTTATTTCTGAAGTAGACTGTTTTACAATTGAAAGTATATGAAATAATTTGAGCAATAATTTTAAAATACAAATATATGGACTGATAAATTACATAAAATTGATTTCTACAGTTATAACATTTTCCAGTGAAAGGAAAAAATTTTACCTTAAATATTTTCTACAAAGTATTAAGTAAACCATTCAAATAAATGTTCAATTATCGGGCAATAAAATGTAACAGCCAAGCACATAAAACAATCTTCTTCAAAACTGTATCAGCTCCAATAAATTAAACTGTCTTTTCTACAAAAAGGTGTTATTAACTTTGAAAAACAGCACAGTATCAATATTTTGTCAAGCACAGCTTCTTCTAACCCTTAGTTGGAAACACAGACCTCAAATGCCTTTTCCAGTGTGAAGTTAATGGTGCAGACGCAAGGTGTCACATTCGTGGACAGACATTTATGGCAGGGACTGGAAGGCTCTGTCCCGGTATAATCAATCTGTAAGGGAAAAATAAAACTAAGCACTTCCTTGGAGAAAGAGGCTACCGAAGACAATCTGACATAACTTGCCAATAAAAGGAAAAACAGCTTCAATGAAGCAACCTATGTGTCAGACAAAACTGTTAAGGTCATCTGTTTATTTTGACTGAGGTATTAAACACTAAAAAGTGTCCTGTGCTAATCTACTGTCTAATCTTTCTATTCAGAATCTCATCTCCTTTCTAGCAAAGAAATACATAAAATAAAACACACAAAATTCAAACTGTGTGAAATATTCATATTTAAATCGCTATTAAGTCTAAGCTATTATTATAACGCTGATTAAGAGACCAATAAATCTGCTTCCCTTTTGGACCTTAGGCCTTAAACACTGGTAGTCACTTCAGCCTTCCATGGTACATTTTCAAATTTAGAAAACAACTACTTAAATTTTCAAGAGCTATGATTTTTTCCAAAACCTGCTGTTGAATCTGTATTCTCTTTGTCCTGGATGTTTCTTACTCATAAAGCCCTGCGCTCACACCAGTTAGGTTTATAAAATTGGCCATCAAACAAGAAGAATGTAAGTCTGAGTGGGGGAATGGATTATAATCTAATGAATAGATACTAGACTTATTAATCTCTAAAGTACATCTATAAACAAGTACATTCGACTTAAATATCACTCTGGCAACAAAAAAGTGGTTAAAAGACAACAAATTATAACTTTGGTGAGTCATCCAACTTCCTAAAGCAAGGAGATTGCTAGAGCCCAGAGAACAGGAGTCAACCAGTGCACCAAAATGGAGGGCCATTAAACAGGGACAGGGGACCTCCCGTGCTTTCACAGGAAGCTTCACAGTCAGGCAAACCCAGGAACCATCAAGGCAGCTGACACTCACAGAGGAGCAGAGAGACTCCAAAAGTAAAGCCTGAAGAGCCTTAACTGACCTTGATAAATAGTCAAAGGTCAACTCTGATTAGCAAAGGTGTCAATTTAAATTGGCCTTAAACACCCAGCAGAAAAAATATAACCAAAAGACTTATAATAATAATATCACAGGATCGACGGATATCAATAATCATACTAGGGTCTTTGACTTCTCACTCTCACAATTAGCCACACACTGCTCAAAAAAAAAGTAAATATCAGAGTTAAATCATACCATTGCACAAGGAGACTTTGACATCTATATAGTACTTCCTCCAATGAATATAACTATATATTTTCCTCAGAAGCACATGGAATGTTTTCCAAAATACACTAATGTATATTCCAGGACATGAAGCATGCTAAAATAAATACGAAATAACTGCATGCCATTAGGACATAGAGGAATGAAGCAAAAATGAACAGCAAAAGAAGCAACAAAACTACAAAAATATGCAAAGATTAAACAAGCAATGGACCACAAAAGAAATTAGGGAAGAAATTAAAAAGTTTCTAAAATCAAATGAAAATGGAAGCACAATATACCAAAGCCTGTGGAACACAACGCATTTCTATGAGGGAAATTTGTAACTGTGAATGTACACATAGGAAAGAATAGAGAGATCCCGAGTTGGTAAGCTAAAGGTGTATTTCAAGGTCCCAAAAAGACAAGAACAATCCAAATCCAAAACAGAAGAGAAAAAAATTATAAAAATCAGAAATGAATGAAACCGAGATTTAAAAATAGTGACAAAAGATTAATGAATCAGAGTTGGCTCTTTGGAAGGATGGGAAGGGAATCTGAGGGTGAGGGGATTCTATTTATGATTTCCAAATAATGTCCTGGGTACCTAGTTAAGATTTTAACACAGTATTCGGGGAGGATACAGTTCAACCTGTTCAGAATAGATCTACCTCCTTTCTTACAATTAGACCAAATCTGTTGCTTACCATAATTTCAACTAACATGCTCCCCATGGCAATTTAAATATGGAAGTCAATTTAAATTATATAAATTTTTTAAAACTAGCATCAATTATTAATATGCTAATAATTTAAACAGTATAATTAATTCTTCATTTTAAAAATCTAAACAGATTTAAAACAACTTTTTTATGACAGGTAGCTATCATCTCAAGACTATCTTAATTCTTAGAGCTGAAAAAATATTTTCCACCACAGTAGTTTCTTTTTACCATGCTATCTGTGAGGGAAACTTTCTAAAACCCCAGCGAATATCCAAAACATGGATAGTTTGCTCTTACACTATGCTTTTGCCTCTATTATAAATTATGATAAAGTTTAGTTCATAAAGTAGGCATAGTGAGAGATTAATAGTAATAGAACAATCATGTCGTAATAATATACCATAATAAACGTAATATTCGATGCAATCTGTATTGTTTTAATTTGCATTTCTCTAATGGTCAGAGATGCTGAAAATTTCCTCATATGTTTACTGGCCCTTTGTTCTTCTTGTGAGAACTATCTACTCATTTTACTTGCCTACTTTTTGATCTGGTGTTTTATTGGAAGGGTAATTTTGTTGAATTCTTTATGTACTCTAGACAGTTAGTCTGGGGAATAGCTGGCAAAAAACTTTTTCTCATTCTGTAGGTTGTCTCTTCACTCAATTGTTTCCTTTGCTGTGCAGAAGCCTTTAATTTGACATAATCCTATTTGTAGATTTTTTTGTTATTTCTCATGCAACGAGACTTTTATTCAGAAAACTCTTGCCTATGTCTATGATCTCAACAGTTTTACCTATTTCGTCTTTCAGTAGGCTGTTTCTATTTTAATGTTTAGATTTTGACTCGTTTTTAGTATAGTATGTGGTGATAGGCAAGGGTCCAGCCTCAATCTTTTGCATACAGCCAGGTTTTCTAGCACCATTTGGTAAAGAGGTATCTTTTCTCTAGTAGGTTTTTGGCCCCTTTTGAAGATCAAATAGCTGAAGGTGTCTGGGGATGTTTCTGCATTTTCTGTTCTGTTCCACTGATTCACATCTCTGGTTTTGTGCAGATACCATCCAATTTTTACCACTACAGCTTTTAGTATAACTTGCAGTCAGGTATTGTGATGCCTGCTTCTTTGCTTGTTATCCACAACTGCTTTCGCTATTCTGGGGCTCTCGTGTCTCCATATGAACTTTAGAACTGTTTTCTCTACAGCTGTAAGAAATGCTATTGACAATTTGACTGGCAATGTCTCAAAATGGAAACGAAAAGATTTCTCAGATAACTAAAAATAGAAATTCCATTTACCCAGTTATTCCCATTTTACGTATCTTTCCAAAAGAGATCAAGACAACATATTATAGTGATACATGCATACCAGTCTTTACAGCAGCACAATTCATAATAGCTACATCCTGGAAGCTGCCTATGTGTCAAGAAACAGACAAATGGATAAAACAAATATGGCATCTATACATAATGTGATACTGCGTGGCTCTAAAGAACTACTACTTTGAAATATATGTAGGAAAATGGATACACCTGGAAAAGGTGAATGCAAACCAGACACACAGGTTAAATATCATATGGTTTCTTTTACTTCGGTGATGCAAAATACAAATAAAAAGTTAAATGAAACACTTATAAAAGGGAACAGGGAGACAGATCTTTTGCAAATGGAATAGGGTGGGAGTGAGGTGGGGTAAAAGATTTAAAGGTGCCATATACGGGAACCAAATAACCACAGTCAATGTGAACATTACATGTCATAAACATAAACTAAAAAATAAATAATAACAATAATGAAAATGGAGAAAAAGGAATCTGAAAAAAGGAGGTGAGTGGGGAGGGGAATGGAAATAAAAAAGAATCAAGTTAGTTATGTACTTGCATCTGCTCCCTAAAATGAATGTAAACTTTACAAACTGCAAACATTTACCAATAAAATTTATTTTTAAAAAGATAGAGGGAAGAAATGTTATCAATGTATTTTAGAAAGAATGGAAATTTTAAAATTCTGGTAAAGAACTGATATAAAGTACATAAAATTCATAGCTAGAATGAACTCTCAAAAAGTCACTATTAATAGTTTTATAATGGAGTAGGCTTAACATAGGATGGTTTTGTCCTTAAAAGGAGAACCTGGGGGCCGGGGAGTTAGCTCAGTGGTTCCGGCGCCTGTCTTGCAAGCGCAAGGGCCCGGGTTTGATTCCCCAGTAACCACATAACAGTACTGGGTGTGGAGACTCACGCCCAGCAGCAACCAGTACCACATACCACAGTGCCGGGCGTGGTGGCTCACGCCAGTAATCCCAGCACTCGGGAGGCAGAGGCAGGAGGATTGTGATGTGAGTTTGAGACTGAGCTCAGGGCCAGCCTGAACCACAAAGCGAGACCCTGTCTCAAAAAACCTTAAAAAAAAAAAAAAAAGGAGAACCTGGGACACACTTACATGCTGAAGAGATGGAAAAGAAGGTTAAAGAACAAGAGGAAGATGATGCTAGTCAACACGTTTACAACATTTTCAAAAACTTCTGAGAAAAGCCACATATCTAATTTGTTCTTCACATTAAAAAAAAACACCTAACACTTTTACTATGAAATAAGCTTAACTCCATATTATATCAATACAAAAGTGGGATCATTAACTCTACCTCGATCGGCTAGATCTAGCTCTCATCCAGCTGATATACCATCTATCACTAATCTTCCCATCTCAGGGTTCCACCTCCCTGTGAAACGCAAGGCTGACCTCCCCCAAGACCCATGCTGCCTCTCCTCCACAATATAAACTTTACTAGCAGGAAACCTTCTTATCAAACAAAGCTTACCACTTCCAACTTCTAGCTCGCGTGGCCTCATTACAAAGTGGTGGTCGTATGCGGCAGCTTCCAAGGACCTTCTTTCCAAGTTCCTTGATCTTCATCCATCCCTCTACGTGGCATCCAGAATTAGCAATCAGAATTCTAGGCCACCATCCTGAACCTTTCACATGAGAGCAAATCCCTCAGAATGTCAGGGCAGTAAAGCAGATATAGTCAGGACCCCGTAAAACATAGCCTCCCTGTTGCCTCATATTATGTTCTTGACATTACACATGAGAACCCAAAGCTTGATTATTCATTACTGAATTCGATCCTACCCAGTAAATACTGTGTCAACCACACCTCTTGCCTGATTTAATACATTTGCTATTAAATACCAAAGACTGGACACAATCTGGCACCAGCTACCTTGCCCTCATCCTTTATTTTCTCTGCACATCTTCTGATTTCCTGCCACTAAATCACTGCTCACATGCACCTTCTTTATTAGAATATACTGAAACTTCTCCTTTAGAATATCCTATGCCCTTCACAGTTCAGCTCTGTGCCCAATTGCTAGCTTTCCCTGGTCATCAGAGACACACTGGATCTTGTCTGTCTTTGATCTCTATACTAAGGTTATTCTGTGTGTGCCACTCAACACAGAAGTTTGTGGCATTTTTCAAAATGATTCCAGGCTCCATGGGAAAGGCCTCTGCAAAAAACGTGAAGGATTCTGACCCCAAACTTTTTCCATCACCCACTATGCCCAAAGAGGCACTCTACACTGAAAATACCTAACAGTCATCAAAATTCTTGAGAAACTGAATTCAGTTTGAGCTTTTACCATCAAGCATTCACTGTATTCTCTGTCAGCTAAAATTCAAGGGTAGCTTGACCTAATGTCCAGAATACAATAAAGTGTGTTGGAAATAACAGCCTTTCGGGTTTCAAAAAACCAAAATTTATGCTAAAGTATTAGTTCTAATCTTAGAAGAACAAGGAAGATTTTTAAAAAAAACTAATAATGTCTCAATGTCAAAAGTACACAAAGCTTAGTTCACCATATAATGAAGTCTGGAAATATGCCCGCTTATTTTTCTTCCTGTTACATCCAAATAACAAAGAACCAGAAGGAAAACAGAATAAACAGAACATGAATGGTGTGAAGAAGCTAGATGTGAAAAAATGGCAGAAAGGTGAGGGACAACTCAACCTCCCTAAGATTCAGAATCCAAACATCGGAAAACAGCAACTTGGGGAAGAAAAAAAGCAGATCTGTGGGAACCAAGGAAGGACCTGACAAGAAAATTTAAAAAGATGGAAAACTTACAGAGACAACACCATGTACACAAAGGAAAGGCAGGCTGCTGGCTCGCAGCACCCAGGAAAGGCAGAATGAACCCACACAAAGTGAATGCTGGGGACTCACGAGGACCTCAGCAGCAAATGTGACAGTGGAATAGAACAGCAGTTGCTGTGATCTGCAGGGGATTCTGTTTCCATGGGAACCCTTAAACAGGCAACACTCGGTGAGTGACTCTGGTCCACATACACTAATTGTCTGAACCAGGGACTCAGAGTAGCCACACAGCTTCACATCAGGGCTCCTGGTGTTATTTTCCCACAGTGACTGAGACAGCTGAGGAAACAGCCCCCACCCCCACAGCCAGAGGGCAGGCCCAGCCTGAGTTGCTCTAGATTTGAAATCTGCAGTTCTGGCTTCCTCGACCTACTCCTACTGCTTGCTAGTGCTTGCACCTAGCAAAGATCTAGGATTAAAGGTGGTGCACAATTCATTCTTATGGTATGTCAATACTCAATTTGTCTTCGATGATTTGCTTGACATATACCAAGGTCTCGTGACTGTTGCTAAATATAGGTTTTCTCCTTAGACTAACACCCAGAACACCTTGGTGACATCAAACAACACTAGGATACATTCACGGAAAATGCAATGTTATGTCAATTATAATGCATCCTCCCCTCCCAAACCTACTGAGGTGGTCAGATCTTGGGGCAGAGGCAAAGGACTATAGTAAGCCTTGTCTACAGCATATAAAAAAGCAACTAACTAAAGAGATCTTTATACTAGAACCAAAGTTTTTATACTATACATGTCCAGAAACCTCAGCATAAAACAAAACAAATGAAAAAAATAGAACAGACATAGCCAAGTAGATTAGTGAAGTTACCATATTTCTCAGCTTTGTTTTGCTACCACTGTTAAATGTCCCTCTATGTCAGGTTTGCATTTTTTAATAATACATCCTATTCCTAAGAAACAAACTAAATTTAATGTGCTGGGAAATGAAGAATTTGAAGGACATGCAATTTTTTATACTTTATAAGAGGTCTGGAAAGCTTCCATTCTGCCATGTAAATTTATCTGAAAGGAAATCAATATAGGACATAAACAAGATAGTCAAAATGCTGAGTAATAAGATAAATCATTTGAAGAATTAATCAGATTAAGTTTAAAATAGCACTTTAAATATTTCCCATGAACTGATAATTTCACATTGATGACCTTATGTGGAATTTCTAATGAAGATGACAGGGAACAAAAACTTGTCAAAAGCAGTTGCTTTTAGGCTGCTTGGACTTTTAGCAGACAAAGAAATCAAGAATGATATTTAATTTTTATTAAAAATAAAATTAAATTAATAAAAATTTTAATACCTTTTCTTTCAATAATTGTTTTTTAAAAAGCAACTTATCCTTCCTTAACCCTTACTAAAGACTATAAAGATTATTCAATGCAGATGAGAAATTTAATCTTCTTAAAAAGAAATAAAAAATGATCCAGGATGAATGTTAAACTTAGATAAGTTATTTTATAGCTAAGAAATCTACAAAAATGGGGGAAGACAAGCAATTACTGGAGATCATTACACCTATCTGAAATGATTACTGAACACTAAAACATGTAATTTAAACATAGTCATTTTTGTAGTAAATGCTAATTTGCCAGTATGCTGATTTGAAAACTCTAAATTAAAGGTGAACATTTCTTTTTAGTAAAGGTCTAGAAAATAGATACATTAAACTTTGCAGACAAAGAAGCAAGATTGAGGATTTTATGTAGGTAATTACATAATAAGAGAACAATTTACACTAATTTTAACTGAAATTAGTAAAATTTGAAATATAATAATTGTGTATGAATTTTGGGTAAGAAAGATTCATAAGTAAGGACCTACCTTAGTGTACACTGAAAACTTAAAATTTGGGCTGCTCAACAGCCTGCAGTTTCTCAATTGTGTAACACTGTATTGTTAACTGGGATACTGCCAAAGCCATCCTATTCCTCACCTCTGCTTAGCTCTGACCTCTACTGCTTCTAATTCTTACATTTTATAAGACATGCATCATTTTACTTATTCTAAAGATAAAGAAACTGAGCTTCAGAGAGATTAAGTTAATTTTCCTCGATCAGAGGGGCTGGGCCAGAACCTGAGCCAGCTCTTCATGATATCAGGCAAAGTCTGAAGAATAAGCCCAAATCGAGTATCCTCAATTTCTGGAACTCGAAGTATTTCAGGTTTGTGGGGTTTTCATACTTTGGAATATGTTCATAGACTTCACCAGCTGAATGCATATCCCTATTCTGAAAGTCCCAAAATCCGAAATACTCCAAAATCCCATATATTTTGAATGCCCACTATGACACATCCAAAATGTTTTGAATTTTGACTACCTTTGCAGACTAGTAAGGAGATTAAAAACAATTTTAAAAAAAGCCCTTACTTTAAAATTACATGACATTTTTCCTGGCTCTTATACTGGAAATTCTTAGTGCTTATGCTATAGATACTATTACTAGTTATTAGCACTTAAGCATTGTATGATTAAAAATATGTCAATCTTGCTTTTAGAGATAATATTGTAAATTAAATTGGAAAAAAGTTATACCTTCATTCTACTCAAAAAATTACTCTGAAAGCCCTATTATATATCATATAGGTAAATATTTATTTAAAACTGTGCACATATACGCATATGATAGAACATATCAAGATTACATGAGATCACTTCTTTGCCATGTAGCATATAAAAACATTTAGATATGAAAAAGAGAATAAAAGATGTTTAATACTGAATACCATACAGCATTTACATTGTACTATCAATGTAAATGAAAATGGTTTCACCTCTGCACATTTACAAAAATGCTATGATTTCTGCTCTGACAGATATCGAAAAGCTTCCCCAATAAAAGTTCTTTTGCCCTATCATCCACGAGTAAAATGTTTGGTAAACATATTCGTAAAATGTTTAACAGACAGTGCACAGTTTATTTCCTGTGCGTGGTCAATGGCTCTGTAAAGTTTAAAAATTAAGGAAAAAACTACAGCGAATGCGACATAATCATTAACAAACGAAGCCTAAAAGCAAAAAAAAAAAAAAAAAAAAAAGCTTCTAGCTAGCTCTAATCTATATCACACCCTAAAAATGTAATGAGCTGAAACTGAAGGGCCCTGTGTACACTTCAGTCCTATGCCCTGGTAACGTCTGACTTCACCACTTTACCTAAGAGTCACCAATACTCCTGGGACTCTGGGTCTTGGCTCTGCCATGGCATATGCGTTCATCTGTGTCCTGGGACAATGACCACACAGGTAAGTATGACCACACACTATCACCCAAAGGATTTGTTCGCAGTTACATCTTGATATAACTTTTTTTTTTTTTTTTTTGCCACTTTTCATTTCGATGAACAGCACCCTGAGCCCAGGGAATCAAAACAACTGCCACTGATTAAATTATCCACCTGACTCACTTTCTATGGCATTCATTCCGTTTGCAACCAGGTAAATCCCGAGGCAGAAGAAAGCAGGACACAAATGCAGAAGCTGCGCAGAGAAAAGAGCCGCAGAAAGAACATCAGGAGCCCGGAGACGCTCCGGTCCCCGGGAAGGGAGAGGCAGGTCGCCGCCCTGCCCGGGAAGGGAGAGGCCCCGCCGCCCGCGCCGGGGAAAAGGGCCCCGCCGCCCGCACCTCGATCTCGCGGATGTTGTTGGACGTGACGAAGATGCCGATGCCGATGGGGATGAAGATGAGGCCGACGATGAAGAACGTGGGCAGCACGGTGCCCGCCGTGAGGATGGGCTGCCAGGCGGGCAGCCGCTGCTGCTTGAAGGCCGTGTTGTCGGGCCTGCGCGTCTTCGCGGCGCCCCCCGGCGCACACGGGGGCCCGCCGTCCACCTCATCCTTGGCGTTGCAGTTCATCGCCATCGGGCCCCGGGGCGCGGCTCTCCGCGCTCGGGGTTCCCGCCAGGGGAAGCCGCCCCCAGACCCCGGTGAGACTCGGTCTGGGGCCGCCGCCACCGGCGAGGTGGAAGGGGCGGGACATGGGTGCCCGGAAGCGGCGGTCCGCGGGCGCCGCCTAGGGGCGGGAGGCCGGAAGCAGCGAGAAGACTGCGGATGCGGAACTAGTGGAAAGAAAGGGAAAGTGTTTAGGTTGGGACAGAAAAGGAAGAAACACCTACAAGCCGCGATGGCGCATGCGCGGCGAGGAAGTGCGGGTGTAATCTTGGGGCGAGGGTCCTTGATTTCTCCTCAATGTCAGGACGAAGTTGGGCAGGAGGCAAGCTCCACCCACTGTCCTGAACCGCCGATGGAAGTTTACCTACCACCATAAGCTCAAATGGAAAACAATCTGTCACAGTTAATGGAGGAGGAATGGAGTCCTTTTATTTTGCTCAGCTCTGTTTGTTAATAAAAATGTGTATCACAGAGTTAAGTGTGACCCAGAAGTGTAAGTTTTTCTCCCACAGCTGCCTGTATCATCATATCTACTAAATGTTAACAGTGCCTTAAGTGATTTGCCATTCCAGTCTTCTGTATTAATGGTCATTTGCAGTTAACTTCCCTGTCCCTGAGTTCTGCATCCACAGATTCAACCAACATACAGCCAAAAATATTTAGCAAAAAGTATTTATGTCTGGGCTGAGCATGTACTTTTCCCCTAACATTATTCTCTAAACGACACATTTTATTATAGCAACTATATATGTAACATTTACATTGTACTATGTACTATAATCTAAAGGTGATTAAAGTGTATGGGTTGGTGTGCATAGGATATATGCAAACAAGCAAGCCACTCTTGTCAGTGGGACAAAATACCTGACAACTTAAAGAGAACAGGTTTATTTTGGCTCACATTTTTAGTCCCTAGTTGCCTGTTTTCAAGGCAAAAGCATGGCTGAAGGGGCTGGGCCAAGGACAGCTGCTCACCTCCTGGCGACTGGAAACAGAGCGCACAGAAAAGCTGGGTGGAAGATACACCGTTCTGGGGCACACACCCAGCAACCTGCCTCTTCTGACCAGCTCCCACCTTTTAACATCACAAACAGCTGTTACATCCAGCAATTCCACGAGCTTTCAAAAACTCCAGCTTTGACTGCATGAAGCTTTGGGAAGGGGGGGCCTAGGTATAAAACCTAACATTCCATCCCTCACCCCTAAAAGGTTCATGCACCTCTCTTTGTGCAAAATGTATCTAGTCATCTCTCAGGAGTCACCAAAGTCCTAATAGTTTCAGTACTGCTGGAAAGTTCAAGTCGAAAGTCTCCCCAAGACTCAAAGGAAACTCTTATCTGTGAGCCCCAGTAAAAAAGGACAGTGTTAAATACTGCCTATGTACAAGGGCACAGGGTAAACATTTTCATGCCAAAAGAGAAAGAAGGACACTTATTTTATTCCATGAAAATCATCAAGAGATACCAGAAAGAAGATCTTTAAAAATATTTTTATGGGCCAGGGATTTAGCTCAGTGGTTCCAGCGTCTGCCTGGCAAGCTCAAGGTCCTGAGTTCTATTCCCCATAATCATACACCACAATGCTGGGCATGGTGGCTCATGTCTGTTATCTCAGCACTCAGGAGTCAGAGGCAGGAGGATTGCTGTGAGTTCAAGGCTGGCCTACACAGTGAGTTCAGGGTCAGCCTGAACTACAAAGAAAGACTCTGTCTCCAAAAAAATATATTTTTGGAAGTCATATTACAGTCATTCAGATCAAAAGTGATGAGGCCAGGAAGTCTGACAGTGGTCACAGGGATAACAGTAACAGAGGCCCCAGGCAAAGATCAGAGAACCTGGAAACCCTGAGGCTTTAAATCTGCAGTGTGTGAGCCCAATAAGCAAGCTTCAAGTGGCAAGCAGAACTTTAAAGCCATCATAGGTGACACTGTATGACTGGGCATGATGGTACATGCCTGTAGCCCCAGCACTCTGGGAGGCTGAGGTAGATGGACCACAAGTTCGAATCCAGCCTGAGCAACTTAGTGACTTAGAAAGACCTTGTTTCCAAAATGTAAACAAAGGTTTGGATTCCCACACCTAGTGCGGAGACCCTGGATTCAATATTAGTAACACGTACATACACATACATGTGCATACACACACACCTATTTTTAAACCAAAGGCCAGAAAGTATTGTCCAGCACCTGCTTTGGTCAAAACAGATGGCCAGCTACAATAAACCAGGGTGCAGAATATGAACCAGTGCTCCAAAATTAAAGAAATCTACGATCTACGAGATATTACAGGATTTAGTCATATCTCCTTACAGCCTTAGTCTTCTTTTTCTAACTTAAATTCGCTCTGTGTAGGTCAGCAAGTCACCAACAGCCTCTCAACTGCTCTACTCAGCCGAAACGTCAAATCTCACCCCTTTCAGTCAGATCTCACTCCTCTAAACTGCCTCATATCCTTTCTTCTCCATCGACCTCAGTCACCAAAGAATCACAGATGCCCTCAGTTCTTTTGGCCTCTTTCTTCTTCTTTGGCTCCTTGCCGGCCCTGCAGCCCTACACTGCCAGAATAGACTCTCAGCTCCACCGATAGAAACAGTGATTCTCAAACAGTACTCACAGCTGCTGCTTCAGGAGACATAAATAAAACCCTCAAGTTCCACCTCAGACCTAGTCAGAAACCCAACTACAGGATTTAACCAACCTTTTGGGTGTTTCTTAGTGAAGAAGTCTGGCTCTCCAGCCTCAGCAGTCTCCTCC
>PVIR01019868.1:0-31456 GCA_004026965.1 Petromus typicus
ACATCACAATCCTCCTGCCTCTGCCTCCCGAGTGCTGGGATTACAGGCGTGAGCCACCACGCCCGGCACTGTGGTATGTGGTACTGGTTGCTGCTGGGTGTGGGTCTCCACACCCAGTATTGTTATGTGGTTACCGGGGAATCGAACCCTGGTCCTTGCGCTTGCAAGACAGGCGCCGGAACCACTGAGCTAACTCCCCAGCCCTCGCTGTGGTTTTTTGTTGTTGTTGTTGTTGTTTAAAACAATTCATTTCAGGCTGGCCTTGAACTCACTATACAGTCCTAGCTGGCCTCGACCTAACATAGATCCTCCTGCGTCAGTCCGCCGAGTTGGTAGGGTTACTCTCGTGCACCACTACAATCAGCCCAAGGTCTGCAATGTAAATCCTTAAATTGCCCTGTCTGACACAGCCTCCCTAGGGGCTGCCATTACAGGCCTCAGTGTATCCTTTTACAGGAGTGAAAAAAGGCCCTATGGATCTCTTGCCTACGCATCTTCGAAGAAACATCTTTTCACTTCAGAAAGATTAGGCTTCCAGAAGTTGAAATATTTAAGCCTGCTTGATTTAAGTCCATATTATACTTATTATGAAGATAAATAGAATGTAGTACCTGCAACACAAAGCAATTGTAGATAGAACTAGAAGCTATCTATCTTTCAAAAAGTTTTCTTATTCCAATCAATAAAACAGCGATGCCTGCTCTATCAGGGATGCTATGAATCATTTTGATTCCGCAGTTACAGAATGGTATACCTGCGTGAATACATACTTGGAGATAAGTTCTTTAGGAAAAAAAATCCTTATCCAAGGAATTTGTGATTGTTCATAAGTTATTTAACTTGACACTAAAACAAAAATGAAACAACATTTTCAGAGGCACACAGTGATCCTAAATTCTGTAATCATTTTCTATATTTTTGAGTGTAAATAAAAGTAAAGAAGGGCTTGATTTTCTTTCCCACGCAATGCATTCCTTAAACTTGCATTGGATTAGCATTTATTTTTCTACAGGCTTGCAAGGTTTAGACAAGGAATAATAGTGTAACCCTGATTGCATTACCCAGGTCATTGATTTGGACTCTTGGCACAATCTGTCTATACATTCGAGTCTCTTTCAGAAGATGACATCATTGGCAGTGTTACTATCCACACAAAGTAGTGGGAAGGAAGAAAATAACCCAAGTGTAATCAGTGGTCCTTTGTGAAGAGAATTAAAGCTGCTTATTTGCTGGTTATCTTGTGGCCTGCCTTATACACTTTCAGGTTTCCAGAAGATACAAAGTAAAATCTCACATTATCTCTTGTTTCTGTGTTATAGGAGTTCCAATGTTTGTTGCTATTTGTCTGCACATTACAACATCTGCATTGTCCTACCACTGTAAAGACTGAGCTGCTGTTCTCTCTCTCAGACCTAAAATGTACAAGTCTGGAAGGATCTGTGATGTGGAGAGTCTAGCCATGATTTAGAATAAGACAGGACTGCAATGATGAACACTTAGGTAATATGCAAATAGTTGCTGTTAGGTGTGGCATTTGGGGATATCTGTTAAAAATGGAGTACATGATTCCCAGAGACCATCCCACAGTCGAGGGGCTGTCATAATACGGAAACTTCCTGTTAGTAGCTGGAGTCTGGGTAGTAATGGTTAACGTCTCCAAAATTACCAATTACTTTAAACCTTCTTCAATCGGTTCCTCATTGGTTAATAATCTCCGTTGTGGCAGGAACGTACTGTAGTAGGACCAGGCTCGAACATTCTTTTCTTCAACCAGCAGAGGGCAGTAGAGAGTAGATGTCAAGGAAAGCATTTCCTTTTTATGTTGTGAAGCCTACTTTTCCTCCGCAAAGAATTTAGGAAAACAAGACATACATGAGAGGAGATAGTAAAATATGAATGAAGACAAAGCACCTGGAATAAAGAAAACAGCACTGTGTCAGAAAGTCTCAGTGGGAGAAATTGAAAACAAGCTAAGATGATGGTTTCTAACTCGAGTTCAGGTGGAGGGTGCAGTAAAGTTTCTATAGATAGGTACTGTAATTTTTGTTATAAAACAGTCATGTCTGTTCTTTGTAATGTTGAGGGGGAGCAGGTTGTACGACTTGCTCCAAGTTACAAGTAAAGGCAAAGCGTAGGGTTAAATTGGCTTTGAAGGAGAAGATGGTAGTTTGCAGAAATGTAAGAGAGCTTTGTCCTCAGGGGATGTGAGCAGCCACTGTCAGGACAGGAATAATTCTTAAAATTATTCTTAAAATAATTCTTAAAATCCTAGAAGGGGGACCGTATAGACAGCAGATTAATTATGGGTGCAGTCTAGCTCTTCTGAGATGGTATGAGCATTTATTTAGAATTATTTTTAAATTGAGTCTTTTAAATGGGCTCAAATTCTGACATTCAGAAGTGTTTCTTGCATCTAGGGATTTAGCTCAAGGGTGGAACACTTATCTAGTTTATTCATAGTTCTATCCCTAGCACTACAAGGAAAAAAAAAAAAACTCCAAAACTATTTTACAAAAATGAAAAGTTTAAGAACAATGTTTCCTGATTATAAAGAAAGAATACAAAAAGGAAATAGCTATTTCATAGTTCTTGGAATAAACAAAGCTGTTCCTAAGACTCACTTCTAAAATGAGCCACTAGAGACTTTGCAAAGGTGTTTGTTAATAAGTAGACGTGCATTAGGGAGAAATGTTTTATCTTAGGAAAAAATGGATGAAATCCAGCCTTCTCTGAAAGCTCAGAGATTTTTTTTTCAGTGTTTAGGAAGATGATTAAGTTCTGAGAAATCAGTTTATATGAGTAAAATACGATGAGAGTAGATCCAGAATATTAATTTAATCATTTATAAGTAGATATATATCCCTGACATGGCATGGATATTCTCACATGGGGTATGCTTGGCACATTTCCTTGTGTTGTTAAGCATAGGGCACTATGCTTAACATTTGAAAATCTCTTTTTTAATTTGGAAAATACTCAGAGTCTATATTTATAATATATTTTATGTAAGCAGAAAAACACAAAAATCAAAATATTTCTTTTTTTTTTTAGGTTTTTTGAGACAAGGTCTCGCTTTGTAGTTCAGGCTGGCCCTGAGCTCAGTCTCAAACTCACATCATGCAATCCTCCTGCCTCTGCCTCCCGAGTGCTGGGATTACAGGCGTGAACCACCACACCCGGCACTGTGGTATGCTGTACTGATTGCTTCTGGGCATAAGTCTGCATGCCCAGTATGGTATGTTTAGGTTACTGAAGAATCAAACCTGGGCCCTTGCGCTTGCAAGACAGGCGCCGGAACCACTGAGCTAACTCCCCGGCCCAATCAAAATATTTCTTGATGAGTGGAATCAAAACAAAGGGGAGGAAGAGGTGAGAAAAACAATTTCTGAGGGGAATGCTTAAATATGACTCAAGTACCAATCACAGGAAACATCGAGAAGTCTTGTGATCATGTCCCTATAGCAAATGTAGTATCATACTTTCTAAGGCAATATCTTAAACTGTCTCTTGGTATAGTCAGATTCTCTTCATACAACCCCCCAAAATGAAAGCAAATCTTCAGAGGTAACATAGTCCCAATAGACTGATTGGGTGTTGTGCTTTAGTAGATTAGTATGTAGCCTTTTTTATACTTTATCCAATCTTGACCAGTTTTTTCCACCTGATCTTTTGAGAAGGACTGAACAATGGGATCATTCAAGATGACTCAAGCCCTGTTGAGGGCTTGCGAAGTGGGGTGTTTTTTACTGACCAAGACACTATAATTTAGAGATCAAAAGAGCAAATGGCCAGGTTACAATTCTTAGGGAAAAGTGAAAAAGCGAATTAGGAAATTCATTCTGGCTCCAATACATGGAGATGAAGGGTTTCTGAAGTTGCTCCATGTCCACTCTCACACACGGCGCATGAAAAATTAGGTTTCTAAAGTTCCATACCATGGTAGAAATAATTTTGGCTTCAGCAATATGTCAAGGCAGCTGTCTTGACAGGAAACAGATGGTGTACTTTAATGGGGTGCCTGAGGAGAGTTTAATGAAGGGACCATTAAGCAGGTATGTGAAAGGGTAAGGTAAATCCACAGGGGGTCATGAAGGGCCGAGGGTTAGCAGCAGCAGGAAGCAGTTACTGCTCTAAAGGGGTAAGTGGAAGGAATAGTTTTCCCCAAGAACCGGCAAGAGCTGGACCTGGAGCGAAGACATTTGACGGGACCCGTGGCCTTCTGTGGAGGAATGCTCCCCCAGGCAAACTGCACTGTGTTTTCTCTCTCTTCTGATCTTTTGATTTCCTGCCATTTCTGCTGTTGGCTGACCCCAGCAGGAAGAGAGAGAGAAAGAAAGAATTGATTAAGTGTAGAAAGAACAGCCTCCTGGGACACAGAATAGGATGCAGAAAGATGAAGAGTGGATGTGAAAGGATTTATAGAGAACACCCATTGAAACAACTACTCTTGATATCTCTTCATAGCCAGTGAGAGACATTAATGTTTATTTTCTGTCCCGCAGGAGGTGTGTGTTTTATTTTGTCTTTAGTACTAGAGATTGAACTCAAACTCTTCACACTTAAGTATAGCCTCAATTCCTTTTTATCTAGTTTTTAGTTCTGAGATAGGTTCTCCCTTAAATCATTGTTTCCCAGGATGGGCTCAAACCTGAGATCTTCTTGCCTCAGCCATCCACAGTGCTGAGGTTACAGAGATGTGTCACTGCGCCTGGCTTCCCACAGGACTGTTTAATTGCAAAACACATCTCTCACCTCTGTATACCCAGTTCTTTAGTTACAAGGGGTTATTCTGTAAAATCATTAAATTTTGGATGACAACTCTAAACAATAATTATTTTAGTATAGGACTATAGAACAATTATTTATTGAAGCTAGTCAGATTATTGTACTTACACAAGTGAAATTAACGTTCTGTTTGTCATTACACCACACTAACATCATAGGGAGTGTTTGAGATAGTATGATTTTGCCCAAGCAAATTTCACTTTTGGTGAGAGCAGTCACCAGGTGATAGGCAATTGTTATGGAATGGCTGTGAAGCGTTCCCCAAAGACATTTTGGTTTGATTTCTGCAGCAGCAATGTCCAGAGGTGGGGCTTGTGGGAAGTGAGTGGTTCTTAATGAACTAGGCCACTGATGAGTTCATAATTGAATGGACACTTTGGCAGTGGTAGGAGCTCTAGGAAATGGAGCCTCGTTGGAGGAAGTAGGTCACTGGGGCATGTCCTAGGAGGGGATTTTTTGTCTCTGGTCCCTTTTTTCCTCTCTCTGCTTCATAACTGTCATGAGCTTTTCTCTGCTTGTGCCTTTCTGCCATGGTGTGCCCTTACTACAGGCCTAGAAAGGAAGGGTCAACTAACCATCAAGTGAAACTTTTGAAACCGCCAGCCAAAATAAGCATTTCTTCTTTTAAGTTGCCATTTTCAAGAATGTTGTCATAGCAAAAGAAAGCTGGCTAGCACACCAGTTTTCCAGTGGGGTGTTTGAAGCTGAAATGGGAAAGGCCTGTGTGAATTCTAACTTGTAGACAATTGCCATATCGATTAAACTCCCAGGAAAGAAGAAACAAACACATTTATTTGTATTTTTTTTCTTTCCATACTGAAGATTGAATTCAAGTGTTTGCACACATTAGGCAAATGGTATACTGTTGAGCCATCCTGACAAAATAAATTTAAATAAAAGTCTGAAGTAAAAAATTAAATGATTTAAACCTCCATTATATATATATATATATATTTTTTTTTTTAGTTTTTTGAGACAAGTTCTCACTTTATAGTTTAGACTGGCCTTAACTCACTGTCTCACTGTGTTGCCCAGGCTAGTCTCAAACTCACAGCAATCCTCCTGCCTCTGCCTCCTGAGTGCTAGGATTACAGGCGTGAACCACCATGCTCAGCATCTAGTATGTCCTACCAGGGATCAACCTGGGAACCTTGCACTTGGAACACAAGGACTGAGTTAAATCCTCAGCCCTCAACCACAACTTTTGTTGTGGAGCTGCCTCTTGCAGTGACTGAAGCCAGAAACATTTGTCAATTGAAGTCCCACAATTTGGAAATATGAGGCTTGGAAAAGTGACAGTTCTCACCTGATAGTTAAGTCTCTCTTTCACATGAATAATTTATAAAATTAGGTAAAGGACAGAATTCGGTTTGGCTTGATGTTGATTGTTCTTTTGCTCAGTTTCTTACTGCATTTATTTCTTAGTGTGTTGCCTTGGTAACACAATATAGTAAGTCCTTTAAAAGCCACAACAATGATGTGTATCTTTGGCAGTCTGTGGGGATTCCCTAGGGAAGGTAAATAAATTGTCTTGATCGTAGGGTTTTTTTTTTTTTTTTTAAAGTTTCTAGTGTTGAGATAACTTAGAAGAACATTCCACAGCCTTTTGAATATTTGTATGTGTCTGTTAGCCTTTTTGGCAGGCCATGCTGGTCTATTTTATATAGTTTGGTGCCTGTACCCTTTTAGAAACAAATTAAGAAAGATTGTGAATTGGGCAAAAGAGATTTCCGGATATCCTTTTAGTAGAATGCTGGAGCGTCTGGAATCTATTTGGTCCTATAGGACCATACAGGATGTGTTTGTTTTTAATCAGACTATCTTATAACTCTCTATATAGAGACAGATGATAACGTCTCTTTTCAAATGATTCCTATCTATAAAATGTAAAATTGTCCCTAGGGCGATGCAATTACCCTGTGGATATTGCCTGACTTTGCCATTTTTCCTCCAGTTGAAATTCATCTCAGACTTCTTTATCTAACTATAAATGTAAAGTACTTTGAGTTCTCCATTTGAAAGCTTTTTATTTTAGAACAGATTTGGATTTATAGAGAAGTTGAAAAATTAGTACAGAGAATTTTCCTGTGCCCCCTACTCAGTTTCCCAGCTTAAACCAAACTTGACATCCCAAGTTTCTGCGATGCATTTATTACGACTAAGGGATCTACATTTCATACGCTCCTTGGATATTGGTAGCTTTCCCCTCACATTCTGTTCCTGGATCTCACCCAGGATACTGCCTTCCACTTAGTTATCAGGTTTCTCGAGGCTATGACAGTGCCTCCGACTTTCCTGGTTTTGATGACTTTTGCTCCTTGTTTTGAGAAGCATTTGTCAGCTATATTATTATAGCTTCTCTTCTATTAGAATTGGAGATTTTTCACAAAATTAGATGGGAGTTACAGAAGGAAGGTGAGGAAGATGAGAGCAGTGAAATGCCACTGTTATCACCTCATATCAAGGGATAAATACTGTTAATTGTCTTACTGCTGGTGATGTTAATTAACATTGATTGTATGGGTAAGGAAGTGTTTGCCAGATTTTTTTCCCTGTAGAGTTAAATCTTTCCTCCTCATGCTTTACTCTTTGGGAGCAAATCACTAAGCACAGTCCATGCTCAAAGAGTGAGGAAGAAATATATATATAAATTATTTCAAATTCTTTTTTTTTTGAAACAGGGTCTCGCTTTGTGGTTCAGGCTGGCCCTGAGCTCAGCCTCCAACTCACATCACAGCAATTCTCCTGCCTCTGCCTCCTGAGTGCTGGGATTACAGGCATTGAGCCACCACAACCGGCACTGTGGTATGTGATACTAATTGCTGCTGAGCATGAGTCTCCACACCCAGTATTGTATGTGGTTACTGGGAATCGAGCCAGGGTCCTTGTGCTTGCAAGACAGGAGCTGGAACCACTGAGCTAAATCCCCAGCCAAGTAAGAACTTTATTAACATCTCACAAACATAAAATTTCAAATGTAGAATGAATAATCCACTTATGTATTTGTTCAACTGTTAATAAACATTCGTTCATCATGTCATCCTGAGCTATGTGTTGAAGGTATGTAAGGAACAGATGATGTTCTTTTCCTCAAGAAGCTCAGAATTTAACGACAAGAGAAAGGAAGTAATAGAGGACATTAGAAAAACTTGTTTTTTCCCAACAACATTATATTACTTTCTTTCTTTCTTTCTTTCTAGACTAAAGCCAGTCCTGATCTCAGCCTTGAACTCAGCAATCCTCCTGCCTCTGCCTCACCAGTGCCGGAATTACAGGCATGAGCCATTGTTGTATGTTACCTGGGTTTGAACCCGGCCCCTTAGTATTTTCAAGGCAAGTGAGGGAACTACTGAACTAAATCCTCAGCCCCCAACACTGTATTACTTTCCTCCCTTCAGCCTCTCAATAGGAGAACAGGACTTAGAAGGGGAGCCATCTCCTGTAAAGCACAATGGGAACTAAATTGGAGTGAGTGAACCTTATGGAAAGAAAAATAAGGCTTGTGATTCAAACAGTTTGTCATAAAGTAAATCTTCAGGGTCATGTCCCTTCTGGGCAAATTTTTTCTTAATTAACAGCTGATTTTCTCTTCAGAAAATATATTCCTGTAATACACTTCCTTATTCTTCCCTAGTACTTTCCTGAACTCAGGGTGTCCAAAATTTGCTCCAGGCTTAACCTTCACCTCTGTTTCCTTCCTCTAGGCTACAACCAAAAGTCTAATATTTTGAGGGGCCAGGGAGTTAGCTCAGTGGTTCCGGTGCTTGTGTTGCAAGTGCAAGGGCCCAGGTTTGATTCCCGGTAACCACATACAACAATGCCTGCTGGGCATGGTGGCAGTAGATCATGCTTGTGATCCCAGCTCTCTGGAGGCAGAGGCAGAGGCAGGAGGAATGCTGTGATGTGAATTTGAGGCTGAGCTCTGGGCCAGCCTAATCTACAAAGCGAGACCCTGTCTCAAAAAAAAAAAAAAAAGTCTAATATTTTAAGTACTAATGTATTTAGCTGTGTTCTGCTGAGTGTGAAGCTGATTAAAGTAATTCCTTTGAATGAAACTTATCCTTCTTAAAAGGTATATTTGCATTTTAGTAGCAGTCCTTTAACACAAGCTAACTGCTAGCTGGTAGACTGTGTGATTTACTTTATTGTGGGAAGAAGAGTGGGAATTATTCTTCAATCTCTGACTTTAGAAGAGTTGTTATCTCATGGTGTTTGGAGTCTCATTTCCAGTCACTTCACCACACAATGCAATTTTATTTGTTTTTCTGAGGTAATTGTGTTATAGCCTTTTTTAGGTTAAATTCAATCAATGTGTTTAAGATATCTTCTTAAACTGATCTGCGTATTCTGTCTTGCAATGTTATTTCTCCTGTCAGAAGACTTGGTTTTCTTTCTTTCTTAATACTCGTCTTGAAGTTTTCTTATTGGGCCACCTTTTCTGCTGGTTTCTAAACGTCAGTATTCCACTTTGGGCCTTGATTCCTCACTGGGCACACTTACCAATGGGTATCTATGTGTGCTAACTACAGTTCTAAGCAGTGTGCATATCACCACACACACAGCTGCAAATGTGTGCACATGAGGTGACTGTATAGTGTGGGAAAGACAGTTAATGTACAGATAAATAGCCATGTGATATAGTATTAGGTCATAATATACACCATGAAGACAAACAACAGTGTACAAGTGCCATTTTCTACAGGCTTCCTTGGAAAGATGATCATTTATCAGTCTGAATGGAGTAAAGGATTATTATAAGCTTATAGAATATGAATTTATATCTTGATCTTTAGAACCTACTCCACTGTGTTAAAGCCTTAGTCCTCAGCTAATGGCACTGCCGGGAGGCCATGGCACCTTAGAGGTAGGGCCTCATGGGAGGCAGTTCAGTCACTGGCAACATTCTGTTTGCTTCCTGGGTGTTAGAAAGAAAGCAGCTGCCTCTGCCATGTGTTCCTTTCATGATTCACTACCTCCCCATGAGCTAAAAGCACCAGTGCCCACCAGCCATGAACTGAAACTCACAAAACCATGAGCCAGAATAAACCCTTGCCATTTTTAAGTTGATAAAACCCTACTGAGTAACCTTCCTGGATGTGCCACAAGCATCTGAAATATCATACTTTATGTATTCACAACAACTCATTGTTCAGTTTCTCTCTCTTCTTCTGTCTCTATGTTTTTTATTCCTTATTTCTGAAAATGATAGCACTATATGTATCCTAAGATAGGAATCTAGACGTTTTTAATTCATTCATCCATAGACGTAAGTATAAGCAATGAGAGTTACACAAGATTCGTGTCTCCCAACTTGTACTTGTCTGGGTAAACAACAGGATCTCAGTTGTTTGTACATTTCTCTGCAAGCGTGTCAACATGTTTGCATGTTGCCTTTCTTCTTAGTAATAGTGCTCACCAAGGGGGCCAATTAGGCCTCAATCTTCCTATCTGCTCTCCCATGCTCATGCAAAACTAATATTGTTTGTGAGCAGTGCGAATAAGCAGACTCTCATGTGGCATCCGTCTTGCTGGTGAAATTGTCAGTCTTAGGGGCTAAAGACCACAGTTCAGAAATGATATTGCTAATAGTAGCAGTCTTAGTTGAAGCAGATTGCTTAGCTCATGGGCAACAGCAGGAGCAGTTGATATCATTTACTGAAGGAAGGCATCCCAGTGATAAATTCCTGCCCCAAATCATTTTGTGATGTGCTTTGGGCATTCTTCCTGGGAACTTTTTTTTAAGGTTTTTTGAGACAGGGTCTCGCTTTGTGGTTCAGGCTGGCCCTATGCTCAGCCTCAAACTCACATCACAGCAATCCTCCTGGCTCCCAAGTGCTGGGATTACAGGCGTGAGCCACCTGTGCCTGGCACTGTGGTATGTGGTTCTGATTGCTGCTGGGGTGAGTCTCCACACCCAGTATTGTTATGTGGTTACCGGGGATTGAACCCGGGTCCTGTGCTTGCAGGACAGGCGCCGGAACCACTGAGTTATATCCCTGGCCCCTTCCTGGGAACTTTTGCCTTGAATATTTCTCCAGTCATCCAAATACTTCTGTAAGTTACTTGTTATCTTTTTTCTTGTTTTGTTTGAGGCAGAGTCTCGCTTTGTAGTTCAGTTTGACCCTGAGCTCAGCCTCAAATTCACATCTCAGCAGTCCTCCTGCTTCTGCCTCCTGAGTCCTGGGATTACAGGCATGAGCCACCACGCCCAGCACTGTGGTATGTGGTACTGGTTGCTGCTGGGCGTGAGTCTCCACACCCAGTATTGTATGTGGTTACCGGGGATCGAACATGGGTCCTTGTGCTTGCAAGACAAGTGCCGAAAACACTGAGCTAAATCCCTGGCCCTACTTATTATCTTTTAACCTCTTACCAGTTCAATTATTTAAATATAAGATGAACAAAACTTGTATATTTCATATTAATTTTTTTATGAGAATATAACAGGAAATATAAAAATGACAATTTTATCAAATGTATTCAATACAAGAATTGATTGGTTGAAATGAGACCTGCCTGAGTAGTGTTCAGGGAAGTCAGTACATAAACAAATGAGCTGTCCAAGTGATGCTGCGGGTGAACTTTTAAGTTAACAAACTGGTTTTGGTTAAAACAGTGTAATAAAATTTACTGCTTGCAACAAAAACATTGATTCGTAAACATTAGTTGGTATAAGAATCATCCTCAATCTCCTTTTCTCCTTCTACCCCAAAACCAACAGAATTTACAGAATACTTCAGAGCTGGAGATTAAACCTAGGTCCCCGCACAGGCTGAGCACATGCTTGCCACTGAGCTACCGTCCAGCTCTTTAACTCCAGGATTTATTGTTCTCCTCTTCCTTTCCTTTTCTTTTCTTCCCTTCCTTCCTCCTCCTTTCTTCTCCTTCTTAACTATTTTAATTCTTAGTCCTCCATTTTAGAGACAGATTAATCTCTAATTATTTAAAAAAACACTTCAGATGGCTTTATATTTAAAACATTACAGTATAAATGCTTATATTACCTCTTTACCAGAAGATTCTGTGACAGAGAATTTATTTATTTATTTATTTATTTTTGGTATCAATGATTGAACTCAAGATCTTTCACTTGCCAGGCAGGCACAGAACTACTGACCTACATCCTTGGCCCTGTGACAGAAAATTTAAATCCATAGATACTATTGACATTCAGAAACTGACATTCCTAACTTTAAAAGTTAAAGATTAAGGAACTGGGAAGTTAGCTAGGTGGCGCTGCACCTGCCTCAAAAGTGCGAGGTCAAAAAAAAAAAAAAAAAAAAAAAAGTGCAAGGTCCTCAGTTTGATCCTTGGTACTGGGAATAACAACAACTAAAACAACTAAAAGTTAAGAATCTAATGGGCAACATTTCAACCTAAGAGGAAGACATAATTTTTTTCATTAGTACGTAGTTACCATACAGAATGATCATACTCACCATAGAGAATTTGTCCCTATACATAATGTGTCTTAATTGTTTTTCCCTAGGCTCCTCCTCTCCCTTCAACCATTATGACAATAATTTTAAAGAGGAAAATAACAAGTATTGGTAAAGATACAGAGAAACTGAAATCTTTGAATATTGTTAGTGGGAATGTAACTTGTCTCCTCAGAAAACTAAACACAGACTTACCATTTGACCTAGTAATTCCACCCTTTAGTTATAAAATAGTTGAAAAGAGGGCTCAAACTGCAGTTTGTACAAAGATGTTCATAATAACATTATTTACAATAGTCAGAAGGTGGAAATAACTCATATCTCCCTCAGCAGATAAATGAATTTAAAGAATGCCATATATACATCATGGAATATAATTTAAATATAAAAAGCAATAAAGTTCTGATATATGTTATAAGATGGATGAGCCCTGAAAACATGCTAAGTGAAATAAACTGGACCCCAAAAGACTAATATTGTATGATTTCACTTACGTAGACTATCTCAATTAGACAAATAAAAGAAACAAAAAGCAGATAAGAGGTTGCTAGGGAATGGGTGTAGAGGAATGGAGAGCTGTTACTTAATGACTATAGAGTTTCCCTTGAGGTTGATGAAAAACTTTAGAAGTAGATAATGGTGATGGTTGCTCAGTGTAGGCAAATAAAATTAATACCACTGAAGAATACCTTAATATGTCAAAAATAGAAAATTTTATGTAACATATATTGTATCATAATTTTAGAAGTTAAAAAATATTACACTTGCAATTTGTCCTGTTGCTTTTTTCCTTGGAGCCCTTTTAATATTTGTATGATTTGTATCTAGATGTCTCTACAAAGTATCATGTGGTCACAGACAGGGCTTTTTCTAAGGTAGCTGGATCTAGAGTGTGTGACAGATGCATGGTCCAGTGTTAGGATTAAGAGTGCTAGAAAAGTAGCCGGGGAGTTAGCTCAGTGGTTCTGGCGCCTGTCTTACAAGCGCAAGGACCCAGGTTTGATCCCCAGTAACCACATACCATACTGGGTGTAGAGACTCACATCCAGCAGCAATCAGTACCACATACCACAGTGCCGGGCGTGGTGGCTCACGCCTGTAATCCCAGCACTCGGGAGGCAGAGGCAGGAGGAATGCTGTGATGTGAGTTTGAGGCTGAGCACAGGGCCAGCCTGAACCACAAAGCGAGACCCTGTCTCAAAAAAACTAAAAAAAAAAAAAAGTGCTAGGTAAAGGGTATGTAACAATACAGTATTTCACTGATTGATTTTTACATCCACCCTAGACAGGGTAACCTAGATAGAATATAGAAGGGGCAGAAAGAAGCTGCTATTCTCACTTGATTTTGCTATATTGTGCCTGCCATGAACCGTTTCTCCTGTTCCATGCCACCCTGCTGACTATGAACTGAAACCTTTGCAAAATGTGAACCAAATACACCTTTTCTTCTTTAACTTTGAATGCCGAGTATTTTGTCTCAGTAACAAGAAAAGTAACTAAGACATAGACTTAGCTGTACTACAATTTAGATGTCTTTTTAATATAGGGAATATAGAATACAAAAGCATCGGGTAAACCTCTAGTGGTATAATGAATAGAATCTCTGTTTGTTTCAGGGCCCAGAACTTACATTTAGTCTTCTGCACTTGGGTTTTATATCCTTTCCAAAGAAAATTCATCACTGAATGTTGATCTAAATAGACTGAGGATGGATTTCTTGAAAACCTGTTTAAAATTTTCCCCAATAAATAGATAGAGTGTGGGGGAAAAGATAGTATTGAAAGAAATTGCTATCACTGTAATTATCTGACAAAACTCTGAAAATAGTGATTGGTTCTTAGTAAGAATTAAGCCCTGGTATACATGATAGGGCATCCAACACACAAAGAAAGAGACAATGGCAGTCAGCATAACTTTGAAGGGCTTCCTGGATTTAAACAGTCCCCTCTCTTTCATCTTGCTGGCTACTCTTTTGTAACAAAAGACAATGATGAGGAAAGGCAGAAAGAAACCCAGTAAGAACCGGCTGATGAAACAGGCCATGTGAATCTGTTGCCTTAATGTTTGTATCTTTTTGCTTTCCCAATCAACAGACACAGCATAGTTATTTTGGCAGGTCACCATTCCTTTGTGGTTATGTTGTGTTTCTCTGAAAACCAAATAGGGTGCGCTGAGGGCAGTTGCCGAGATCCAGACTCCCAGGACAATGTTAGAAGCCCAACGTGGGGTTCGGTGCTGCTGGGACCATGTAGGGTGAAGAGTGAGAAGATAGCGATCAAGACTGATGGCGGAGAGGAGGAAAACTGACGCAAACATCCCAGCAGATAAAGTGCTGTTGAAGACTTTGCACAAAGCAGTTCCGAAGTTCCAGTGATTGTCCTGAAGATGGGAGGTGGCTACAAATGGCAGAATCAATGTTGAAATAAAATATGAGAGAATGAGATGGAAGAATAAAAGAGTATTAACAGTCTTTTTCATCTTGAACTTTAGCACCCATAGGTAGAGTCCATTGGTGATGGTACCGATTATAGATGATATCAACAAAGAAAGGGCAGTGATCACTTTTGAGGCAGGAGATGGGAAGTGAGTGCTATTTCTTACCAAAGTAGAGGCATTGATCAGATAATTGGTAGAGTTGCTCAAATCCATAGTTACCTAAGGAGAAAGAAATAATGAAAATTACAACTATATTGCAAAAGTTTAAATGTAAAATTAAAAGGATATTTTTGTATAGTAATGGTGCAACTGACAATATCTTTAATAGTGACAAATGTAACATTTCTGTAGTAACTAAAATACTTGTCTAAGGACTACCCTGTTATGCTATATCAAACATTAGGATCAGATTAATCTGAGCATGAAAAATAGAAATATTATAGGTAAAATAAATGTGAAAGATAAAAGTTGGGACCTTTTTACAATTGTTAGGTAATTTCAATGGCTAAAAATCTACTATTTGGGCATTAACCAATCTGGCTCTTTTTGATGGGCCCAAGCTTCTTGAATAAGGAAATTTAGAATCAGTTTTACTTACTAAGAAGACTTGAGGACAATTGCTGCTAATGAAATAATCTTAAGCAGCAAAAATAATAGTAGTGGTTGTAAATGAGTAATCAAGAGATGTGATAATTAGATTTCTCCCATAAGCTATCCATATACAGTAAATACTGTTATCTTAGCACATACCAGTAAGACTTTGTCTTTATATAGGAGCCTTATGTCACTGAAGATTGTGAAGTGCCTTTAGGACCATCAATTGAAGAGTGTGTTGCTGAGAAGTATGTATACTATGTTGTTGTAGGATAAGACTACAGATATTGTCCATTGCTCAAAGCTATGCTTCAACTGGTTTTTTTGATATTTTTATCTTATTGATCTATTTGTGTAAGTGGAAAATTGAGATACTCATCATGGTTGTGATGTTTCTTTGAAATTTGATATCTAATAGTGCTTGTTTTATGAAGTTGTGAGTACCAGTACTTAGCATGTATATATTTATAATCATTATCTCTTCCTATTGAGTCATTAATTTATGTAATGATCTTCTTTGCCTCTTTGGGCCAGTTTTACTTGAAGTCAACTTTGGCTGAAAATAAGGTGGCCACTCCTTCTTGCTGTTGGGGTCTTGTGCCATGGAATACTGTCTTTCATTGTTGAATTTTAGTCCACAAACTCCTTTTTGGGATAATGTGTTTCTTGTATGCAGCAAATTGTTGGGTTTGTTTTCTTTTGATTAGGTCTGTTTGTCTTTTGACTGGGAAGTTGAAGCCATTGTTCCCATACTCTGCATTGGGTGTCAAGCATGACTATTGCCATTTCTCCCACACAAATACAAATGTAATCATCTTTTCCAAAATCATAGGACAAATTAGTTTGTGAATTAAGTTAATAGTTTCATAACAAACTTTACGAAAGTCAGTTTGGAGATTTCTCAAAGAAAGAAAAATAGAAATTCCATTTGACCTAACTTTTCTTCTGCTAAGTACTTTACCAAAAGAGCTAAAGACATCATATTATAATAATACATGCATTATAATACATGATACATGCATACCAGTGTTTATAGTGGGGTAATTCATAATAGTTAAATTCTGCAAACAACTTGTATGGCTATGAACAGACAAATGTATAAAGAAAATGTGGTGTCTATACATAATGGAATGCTACCTGTCTAAAAAGAATAAATGTGAGGCATTCAAAGGACAATTGATATTCCTGAAAAACATAATTTCTTTTTTTTTTTTTTGAGACAGGGTCTCGCTTTTGTAGTTCAGGCTGGCCCTGAGCTCAGCCTCAAACTCACATTATAGCAATCTTTCTGTCTCTGCCTCCTGAGTACTGGGATTACAGGCGTGAGCCACCATGCCTGGCACTGTAGTATGTGGTACTGATTGCTGCTGGGCGTGAGTCTCTACGCCTAATTCTGTATGTGGTTATCTGGGATCGAACCCAGGCCTTTGTGCTTACAAGACAGGCACAGGAACCACTAAGCTAAATCCCCAGCCCCTCTTTTTTTTTTTTTTTTTGAGACAGGGTCTCACTTTTGTAGTTCAGGCTGGTCCTGAGCACAGCCTTGAACTCACAGCTTTCCTCCTGCCTCTGCCTCCCAAGTGCTGATTGCTGGTGGGTGTGAGTCTCCACACCCAGCATTGTTGTGTGTGGTTACCAGGGATCGAACTAGAGACCTTGTGCTTGCAAGGCAGATGCCAGAACCACTGAGTTAAATCCTTGGTCCAAAAAACATTATATTAAGTGAAAAGTTTGATACATGGACTTAAATACCATATGGTTCCTCTCATTTGAGTAATGCAAAGTATGAATAAGGAACAAAATAAAAGATGTATGAAAGGAAATAGGGAGATAGATCTTTTGTAAATGGGAATGGACTTTAGAGACCAAGAGTGAGGGAGAGTGGAAGTTGGGCAGGGGATGCAAAAAGATTTAAGAGTGCCAGGGATTTAGCTCAGTGGTTCCAGCACCTGCCTTGCAAGTGCAAGGGCCTGGGTTTGATCCCTGGTAACCACAACCAACAATACTGGATGTGGAGACTCAGGCCCAGCAGCAATCAGTACCACATACCACAGTGCCAGGTGTGGTGACTCACGCCTGTAATCCCAGCACTCGGGAGGCAGAGGCAGGAGGATTGCTGTGATGCGAGTCTGAGGCTGAGCTCAGGGCCAGCCTGAACTACAAAAGTGAGATACTGTCTCAAAAAAAAAGAAAAAAAGATTTAAGATGTGGTATCGAATGTAAACATCGGATGTCATAAATATAAACTAAAACATAATAACAATAATAATGAAAATAGGGAAAAGGGATCTACAGGCTGAGAGGGAAGTGAGTAGGGACGGGAAGGAGAATTTTTAAAAAATCAAAATATGTTAAGTACATGTACCTACTCACTAAGAAGAATTTAAACTGCATGTAACATATGCTAATAAAATAAAAGTTTTAAAACAGTTAAATTTCTTAGAGCCATCACATATCTCTACCTTGTGTTTTCTGTTATCATAGATGAAGAACACCACCATTGCTTTATATAGCTTCTTGGAAAACTGGTAATTCAAATGGAGCTTTTTTTTTTTTTTTTTGAGACCAGGTCTTGGTTTTGTAGTTCAGGCTGGGCCTGAGCTCACTGTATAACCCAGGGTAGCCTTGAACTCACAGCAATACTCCTGCCTCTGCCTCTCAAGTGCTGAGATTATAGTCGTAAACCACCATGCCCAGTACTGTCATATGTAGTACTGATTGGTGGTGGGTGTGAATCACAACACTGTGGTATGTGGTTACCAGGATCAAAATTGGGACCTTGTGCCTGCAAGGTAGACGTTGAAACCACTGAGTTAAATCCCCAGTCCTTCAAATGGAGTTTTTGATAGTATTCCGTGAATCAGTTTCTCTAAATATCACAGTATCTAAAATATCCAATTTCTTGGATAATGGTTTTGATAGTACTGAAAACAAACCTCAGAATGGTTTTTGGAAAACAGCTATTATAACAGAATCATATCAACAAATTGGTTTTTTTGATAAATTGAGTAAAGCAATAGAAATGACTAATGATGCAGTTTTCTCACTAAGCAAAAACATTCCAAGAATATAAAGAGAAAAGAAAATAATTTCTATTAAAAAACCCCTACTGCCATATGTTAATTCTATTTTCTAAGAGTTGCAGAATTTTTCTCTAAGGTAGAAAAATGGTTCTCTTGCCAGAAAAATACCTTAATCGTTTTCTTTGTGAATAAAGAATGCAGTCCACAGGGTACGGAATGAATAGGCAGTGCGTAGTGAAAGAGTGCAAGTTCTTGGAAGAGGGTGTGTGGTGGTCCTGACACCTCAGGAAGAGGAGGGAGCTGAGGATGATCTCAAGGAAGGAAGGGTCTTGGTCAAAGGTTAGAAGGCCCGAAGAGGAGGAGGGGTCACTGGATTATTTTGAGAAGCAGGAATGACACAGGGGTGGGTAACTTGCTGTCTAACGCTCCATTTTAATCTTTTTGCAGTGCACTGATGTGATGTGATGTGATGTCCTTTCTTTACTTTTCTTTTCTTTTTTTAGACAGGGTTTTGCTTGTAGTTCAAGCTGGCCATGAGCTCACTATGTAGCCCAGGTGAGCTTCAAACTTACAGCAATCCTCCTGCCTCTGCCTCTCGAGTGCTGGGAATACAGGCATGGGCCACCATGCCCGGCACTGTGGTATGTGGTGCTGATTGCTGGTGGGTGTGAGTCTCCACGCCTGGCATTGTTGTATGTGGTTACTGGGAATCGAACCTGGGTCCTTGCACTTGCAAGACAGGCGCAGGAACTACTGAGCTAAATCCCTGGCCCCTGTCCTTTCTTCTTAGTAAGCTGCAACTTTTAAATTGGTGGTTGCTCTGAGGATTCAAAGAGCTTATATTACCTATTTACAATGGGTGAGATAGAAAAGAGTAGCAGGAAATGAGAGGTGAATGAGGTGAGGTATATGGGGGAAACTGGACAGGTACTGGCATTTGAGTAAACAAGAAGAAATAAACTCCCCTGGAAGATTTCCAATACTCTCTTTCTGTATGTGTATAGTCTAGGTGTATCTATAATGTATTTGTGTGAAGGTGTATATGGCATGTTGTGTCTGTATGTGTGTGCCTGAAGTCAGTATTTACCTATGGAGTGATGTGTGTAGTCTTTATGTGCAGGTGCTCTGTGTAAATGGGGATCTCTTTGTGTATGTGCACATGAGAAACTGAATTTTAGGAGATTAAAAAAAAATTGCATAGCCAAGCTCCAGAAAGACATCTGAAAAAAAAAAACAGGGTGAAAGTAAAGTCAAAGTGAAGGTTTTCTGATCCGTGGTGGTGATTCTGAATAACATTTCACATTTTCTGGGCACTTTCATTTATTCACTGTAACCACAAGTGTTTCATCCTTAAACATCTTTTCAGATGGTTTTAAAGCCCTTGAGTACAAATTAATGGGACAGAGCTCAAGCTCAGTGGTCCCTCCTGAACCTGTGGGAGTTTTTATGAAGGCTAATTGAGAAGACACATTTAAATACTTATCTCCCTTCATGAAGTAGTGTAAATATTCAGTGGGGTTTTTTTTTTTTTTTATCTTTATTGGTACATTAAATATACACATCATGATTGCACTCCATAATGGGGATTTGTACCAGTATAAGACACAACTTAATTCTCATTTTTTCCCATAGCCCCACCCACCCTACCACCCCCCCATATATATAAAATTTGTTTCCTTACTTTTTTGTTACAATCTCAACATTGTCTCAGTGGGGTTTTTTTAACCTCTTATTTTTGTTCAACTTTAAGTTAAGGCTGGTAAGGGCCTCATCTTGCCTTTTTAATTCTGTAGGCCATACTTACTGTTCCCCAAGGTGCTGGTTCTGAGTTATAAAATATCACAGGGATTTCTGAAAGATCTATCTGTTCATGTCCTCTGGTAAAGCTCCCAGACTGAGTTATTCTGAGCTTTGATGATACTCTTTGGCACAAGTGGCTTTCATGAAGATGCTCCCTTCACAAAAGTACTCTGAGCTACTTTGTGGGGATGGTTTCACAGGGCCCTCAAGAAGCTAACAGGAGTAAAGCCAAGAAATAGCCTCAGAGAAACCTGCTGGTCCAGGGAATCTTACCTCCAGATGGTGCCGTCCAATCAGATGGTCTTGAGTTTTCCAAAGGGACTCCAGTCAGTAATCTTTCTAGAGACAGAGACAGAATTCAGTGACATTTTGTCCTCATTTCATCTGCTTTTCTTCTTGCTGATGTGACTTCACAAACTTAAATATTCTGTGAGTCTTTTTGCTCTTCCCTATTTTGAGGAAACATACTGCTACCAGGTGGAAGCACCGAGAGTATTACTTCTTCAAATAATTTCTTCATTTTAAAGGAAGATTTTAAAATTCCATACACAAAATAATTTCTAGTTAATGTCAGTAAGCTAATTCCTGGTATTAAAACACTGATAACTGCCTTCTTTTAGTCAGTCATCCCACCAGGCATCTGTTCTGCCTCAATTCTAGGGTTTTTATTGGCATGTGGATGGATAATTTTGGGTACAGAGGGAAGTGGTAACTCTCAGCCATAGACAAAAACAGAACCTGGTAGTGAACTACCTGATCTTCTGGAAAGAAAATGTTTAGAGAGAAAAATTTAAACACTGAGTTACACATTAAAAATGAAATGTCTGGGCCAGGGATTTAGCTCAGTGGTTCCGGCACCTGCTTTGTAAGCACAAGGTTCAGAGCTCGATCCCTGGTAACCACATACAACAATGCCAGGCATGGTGGCTCACGCTGACCAGCAATTGTACTATATACCACAGAGCTGGGAGTGATGGCTCACCTCTGTAATCCCAGCACTTGGGAGGCAGAAGCAAGAGGATTGCTGAGTTTGAGGCTAAGTTCAGGACCAGCCTGAACTACAAAGCGAGATCCAATCTCAAAATAAAACTAAAACAAACAAACAAAAAGTCTGAGCCAGGCATGGTGGAACACGTCCATAATTCCAACACTCAGGAGGCTGAGACAGGTGGATAGCTGCTTTGAGTATGGACAATGTAGTAAATTCAAGGCCTGCTTGGACTGCATAGTGAGAACCTGTCTCAAAAAGCCAAAAAGAGCATCAATCACTCCATAGGTAAATACTGACTTCTTAGATAGATAGATGGACAGATAGATAGATAGATAGATTAAAAAGGCCTTGTCAAAGAGTGGTCCCCTCACACTGGAGGAACCCACAGTTGGAAAGGGTGTGTTGGGAAGGCCTTCCCTGGGGGCCCCTCCCCGAGCTACAGGTGACTGATTAGATCAGAGCTGAGAGGCCATATTGTTCTCCTCTGTTGAAGGGAAACATAACATAATAGCTTTCTGTCAGACATGTCTGATTTTACCCCACCAGTATTCCAGAAACTGAGGACACAGCTGGTAATCAGAAATGCTCTGTGTTCCCAGAAGATAAGACGGTTGTGTCCTTCCATCCCTTTTAAAATAGTGAAACAATCTATATTAAACAGTGAAACCTTGGACTTCTAAGTGAATTTGAGGTGAAGTGTCAGCACAAAAACGTCATGACTGAATGGCTACGTTTCTCAGAAAGCCTCACCCACCCTTCCTACCTACTCATCTACATTTGTACTACAGTTGAGAAGAGTGGAAAAAATGGAGTCGGTTACCACATTTTAGAAGATGATGCTTTCATAGGGAGCAGTAACTTACAGCTCATGCATTTATGAGCCATGACTGGCTCAGTGCTTTATTTCCAATTTTCCTCTCAATAATCCATCTCTGAAATTCTTGTGGATCTATCTCTATGCTGACTTCAGTGTCCTGCTTTCTTTCCTCTTTATCCTTTCACTGCCATGGAGGAAATACATCAGAAGCCTTTGGCATCTAAACCATGATCTAGGCTGCCTTACAGTCAGACCTTTAGCACTTCCACTGCAAGACTGTAGTTTTATTGGAAAGGGGCTTGTCTTTTAGTTCTTTATTCATTTGTAGCTGTGACCTTTAACCTAAGGAACCTGATCTTTGCGGGTTGGATATGAGTTTTCAACTATGCTACTGCATTGTAAAAGGGATTTCTTACTAGTTTTTTATAACTTTGGGTTAATACATAGATACAGAAGCCACTTCATGTATGATGAGATTCAAGCCTGTTAATTTTGCAGATTAGCAAGAAGAGACACAGAAAGGTAAAAATGAATCACATCAGATTTTCATCAAATTCCTATCCTGCAGGTGAGGAGACTGAAGATCCTTAGAGATATTTAAGAACTTGTGCTAGATCCCACTGTCAGTTAATCAAGTTGAAGCAGAAATAATGTACACTAAAAGTACTTGTTATATTGATGGCACAATGTAAGGTAGAAAGCAAAACCTAGATAAAACCCACTCTGCTACTGTTATATCTCATTTTCCTCATTTGTTAGTGTCTCACAATGACAGTGAAAGTAACGTATCTTTAAAATATCCTTAGGTGGATTAAATGAGATGTCGTAAGTAAGGTGTTAGCTCAGTCCCTTATACAAAATATTAAATAAACGGTAGCTAATATTAATGTTGTGCAAGTGGTAATAGAGAACACCAGCAAGCCCAATACACTGGAGCAGATCTCTGAGCAGTCCAATTCAGGGAACATTTCTTTCTTTGTTTGTTTCTTTCTTTCTTCTTCCTTCCTTCCTTCCTTTTTTTTGTTTTTTTTGAGACAGGGTCTCACTATATAATCCAGGTTGGCTTAAAAGTCATGGTGATACTCCTGCTTCAGCTTCCCAAGTGCTAAGGTTGCTGCTACCACACTTGGCTTCACAGAACAGTTCTTGAGTATTTATTGCATGCCAGATAGCATTTGAGATTGGTATAAAAAATAAATAGTTCAGAGAAGTTGCCTTTAAAGTTTCAAGTTATTAAAGAACACAGTATCTGAACCAAAGAGCTTAGGAAAGTTGGTGAGAGTAAGTTCTGGGCTCTGGAAGCTGTATTCTTACAGGCTCCTTAGCAAAATCACCTGCTTCTGCATTTCTAATGTGTTTCACACTGTAGTTATATCAGGACAACATAAAACAGTTTCCATTTCTATGAGACTTTTTCTTGAAATCATCTGACTTATTTTGAAATATGAAAAGTGAACTGAATGAAACCACATCCCTAAAGACGCAGAACAGAAGTTAATTCCTCAAACATAGCCTGCATATTTCCCGGGAGCTAATATCATTGGCTTAATTACTTATTGGAGGAAAATACTATTTAGATCATGTCTGAGGAGTTGTAGAAGAATTTAGTTTTTGGGCCAGGGATTTAGCTCAGTGGTTCCGGAGCCTGCCTTGCAAGCACAAGGTTCCTAGTTGGATCCCTGGTAACCACATACAAAAATGCTGGGTGTGGTGACTCATGCCTGGAATCTCAGTACTCGGGAAGCAGAGGCAGGAGGATTGCTGTGAGTTTACAAAGTGAGACTGTCTCAAAAAAAAAAAAGAAAAGAAAAAGAAAAAAAAATTCACTACCTAATAGTGATAGGAGTCCCAGCGCCTACTTTTCTTTGAGGAAAATTAAACATAATTTGTAATATATTTCTTACTTATGAATTTTATTAATTACAGAATTAAGAAATATAGAATGAAGGAGATGAGGAACCTAACTCAAATTTCTTTGCTTAAAAGAAAACTAAGTAGGGCTGGGGGTTTAGCTGAGTGGTTCTGGTGCCTGTCTTGCAAGCGCAAAGTCCCGGGTTCGAAACCACTTACAATACTGAAACCACATACAATACTGGGTGTGGAGACTCAACGCCCAGCAGCAACCAGTACCACATACCACAGTGCCAGGTGTGCTGGCTCACGCCTGTAATCCCAGCACTTGGGAGGCAGAGGCAGGAGGATTGCTGTGATGTGAGTTTGAGGCTGAGCTCAGGGCCAGCCTGAACCACAAAAGCGAGACCCTGTCTCAAAAAACAAAAAACAAACAAACAAACAAACAAACAAAAACTAAGTAGCCTAGGAAGGAACTCTTAGTATTAGACCAATGGTTTTCAGCCTGGCTCAAGCCAGCTTCCAGGTCTTTAAACAACAATGGAAGATTCCTGAGCTTTAACTTATTCATCCACTATTTGGTGAGTATTTTATGTTTGACCCATCTCTTTTGTGCTGTTGAAGATACAGTAAATAAATGTACAGTAAATAAATATTTTCTATAAGAAAAGCTATATTTTCACAGAGCTTACATTCTAGAGTGAGGAGATGGGCAGTAAAGTAGTGTATAAATATATAAAAAGAAGAAATATCAGCTGGCAGCACAGTGCTCTGCAAAACATTAAAACATGAAAATGGCTGCTTCAGGTAGGGTTGAGAGGCTTTTCCACAAATGACATTTGATGGCATTGGGGCCTCATGAAGGATCCAGAAGATCCATGAGTCACCACACTCGGCATTTTTGTATGTGGATACCAGGGATTGACCTAGGGACCTTGTGCTTGCCAGGCAGTGATCAACAAGAGAATTACCCTGAACCTACATCTTGTTCAATATCTTTTACTTCATATTGGCCCCTTAATACCACCTGTCTGCTCTTATTTTATTTTATTTTTTTTTAGGTTTTTTGAGACAGGGTCTTGCTTTTGTGGTTCAGGCTGGCCCCAAGCTCAGCCTCAAACTCACATCACAATCCTCCTGCCTCTGCCTCCCGATTGCTGGGATTACAGGCGTGAGCCACCACGCCCGGCACTGTGGTATGTGGTACTGGATGCTGCCGGGTTGAATCTCCACACCCAGTATTGTTATGTGGTTACCGGGGAATCGAACCCGGGCCCTTGCGCTTGCAAGACAGGCGCCGGAACCACTGAGCTAACTCCCCGGCCCTGTCTGCTCTTATTTTTGTAACTGGGCCTTTTTATTTGTTGGAATTTTTGACTCAAGACTTCTCACTTTCTCCCATGGCTTATGGCTTTGAGTTCTCCTCTTTAGCAGAATACTATAGTTTATTGTTTTTTAGGGTTTTTTTTTTTTTTTTTTTTTTTTGCTAGGGATCAAACTTGGGACCTTTTGTTTGCTGGAACCACAGAGCTAAATCCCTGGCCCAAGAATACTATGATTTTATTTTATTTTTTATTTTATTTATTTATTTATTTATTTTTTAGGTTTTTTTTTTTGAGACAGGGTCTCGCTTTGTGGTTCAGGCTGGCCCTGAGCTCAGCCTCAAACTCACATCACAATCCTCCTGCCTCTGCCTCCTGGGTGCTGGGATTACAGGCGTGAGCCACCACGCCCGGCACTATAGTATGTGGTACTGGTTACTGCTGGGTGTGAGTCTCCACACCCAGTATTGTTATGTGGTTACCGGGGAATCGAACCTGGGCCCTTGCACTTGCAAGACAGGCGCCGGAACCACTGAGCTAACTCCCCGGCCCTATTTTTTATTTTTTTGAGACAGGGTCTTGCTTTGTAGTTCAGGCTGGCCCTGAACTCACATTGTAGCCCAAGTGAGTCTTGAAGTCACAGCCATCCTCCTGCCTCTGCCTCCTGAGTTCTGGGATTACAGGCGTGAGTCTCCACCTGGCATTGTGGTATGTGGTTCCCTAAAATTGAACTTGGAACCTTGTGCTTGCTAGGCAGGTGGCAGAACCACTGAGCTAAGTCTCCAACCCAAGAATACTATGATTTTAATAATGCTCAGCTGTGTCCCCCCAGGGTTCATGTGGTAGAAGGTTGGTTCCTAGGATGGCAAAATGAGAGACAGTGGAGCTGGGAAGAGATAGAGCCTAGTGTGAGGTCACTGAGTGCTGCTGTGAGAAGGATCTGAAAGAGTGCTTGTGGGACCCTGACAAGTTCTCAAGAGAGAGGTGTCATGTTGTTGTAAGAGAGGAGTCCTGGGCTTCTCCATGCCCTGGTTTGCTCCCTGTGTGATAACTCCTGCCCTATGCTTCTACCATAATCCATCTGCCAAAGTCAGGTAATGCAGCCAGGGAGTCCCCCAGCACAGCTGGCTTTTCAGCCCTCCAAACTATCAGCTACATAAGCTCTTTTCTAAGTTCTCTAGCTGTGGGTCTTTTAGTACAGTAGTGAAAAGTGGAATAATGCACATTCATTGCACGATAGAATTCCTGGAAACAACCTCGGCTTTATTCAGGAGACTGCTCACAGTCTGCTCCAGCCTTCTGGGATACGATCTACCGCATTGAGTTTCAGATCCTGTTCCTGTCCGAACAGCCTTCCCAGCACTGCAGCACTGAAGTATTGGATGGTCTTTATCCTGAGAGCAACTGCAATTACTAAAAGGTATGAAGACAGACCTTGTACAGAGTCCAGACATCACGGCTCTGGATAGGTGTGTCTCTTTGCAGCGTCAGACCCAAGGTAATCTACAGAGATTGAACAAACACCGGATGTTGGAGAATGATGATGGTTCAGGTTTCCTGTGAAGGTAATGAAGCATATAAAAATTGCAGTTTGTTAAGGACTGGAGATTAGAGACCACTTAGTTTTGGGTCTGCTTGCCAGGGAAGTGGCGGTGTACTTCAACATACAAATTTTAAATTTTGAGCAGTTTAGTATATGATATTGGCTTTCAGCCTGAGTACGGCAGCAGAAACAGATTATCAAAATATTCTGGGCTGTTGGTTTTCAAGGTAATATTCAGCTGAGCTGACGGTGCTGAAAGGAGAATACAAGTGGCATTGCTGCAGGTTAGGGAGAGTAAGGAATGAAAAGCCATGATGTGTTTTCCAGGTGGGAGATAAGGAGAGCCTGAGAGCCTGGCAGGCCGAGCAGTAGTGTTTGTATGACCATAAAATATGTGGGATCCTGGAATTAAAAATTTTTTGTTTGTTTGTTTGAGCAGGATATTGCTTTGTAGTTCAGGCTGGCCCTGAGCTCAGCCTCCAACTCACATCACAATCCTCCTGCCTCTGCCTCCCGAGTGCTGGGATTATAGGCGTGAGCCACCACACCCGGCACTGTGGTATGTGATACTGGTTGCTACTGGGGTGAGTCTCCACACCCAGTATTGTATGTGGTTACCATGAGGATTGAACCTGGGCCCTTGCGCTTGCAAGACAGGCGCTGGAACTACTGAGGTGCAGCGGTTCTGACTGATGGCAAGGTCTCTACAGTACTGATAGAACTAAAGCAGTAAAGCTGTCACTGGAGCTGACAGTGAGAAATTTGAAACTGGGAACAGGCATGGTGGTACATGCCAGTAAGCTGATGCAGGAGGATCACACATTCAAGGCCAGTTTGAATAGTTTTCTTTGTCTTTGTTGGAGGCAAGGTCTCACTCTCTAATTCAGGTTGGTCTTGCAGTTACTGTAGAGCCCAGGCTGACCTTAAACTCACGGGAATCCTCTTGCTTTACCCTCCTGGGTTTTGGAATTACAGGCATGCACTGCCATGCCTAGTTTCTGGTCTAAACAGTTTGCCAAGAACTTCTCTCAAAAGTTTTTAAATGAGCTAGACATGTAGTTGAGTGGTATAGAGTTTGCCTGGTGTGCTCGAGGTTTTGGGTTGATCCTCAGTATTAAAATAAAACTAACCCAGCCCTGAAACTGAAGTATTGGATGGTCTTTATCCTGAGAGCAATTGCAATTACTAAAAGGTATGAAGCAAGAAGTAATGGTCAGAGTGACAGTTTATAAAGATAGCCTGTTCTTTGAGAGAGAGATGGCTGGGCTCATGAGGAGTGAGAGTGAAAATAGAACAATCACTTGATCTGGGTGATACTGAATGCAGACCCTGGGCCAAGAGTTCAAAGGCAAGTGGTTCATTTGTTGAATGATCCAAGGATACCGAGTTAGAGTGAGAAAGAGAAATAGGCAGAGCAACAAAGGGCAAATGGTTAAACAAGTTACAGCTATAGATAACTAAAACTTAATCCCACAGAAAAAGTCTGGAGAGAGAACTACAGTCCATACCACTGGTTACTCCACCTGAGATGTGAACAGCTGTGTTTTTATATGGGGTCACTCATTGGTTGAGGGAGGCTCCCCCAGGGTGGTAATATTTTGGTTCTTTCTCTGACACACACACACACACACACACACACACACACACACACACACACACACACACACACAGCAGGCTTCTGTGGCTAAAGAAAGTTTAAGGGAGGGTCCGGGGTTTAGTTCAGTGGTTCCAGTGCCTGTCCTGCAAGCGCAAGGGCCCGGGTTCGATTCCTCGGTAACCACATACCTATACTGGGTGTGGAGACTCACGCTCAGCAGCAATCAGTACCACGTACCACAGTGCCGGGTGTGGTGGCTCATGCCTGTAATCCCAGCACTCAGGAGGCAGAGGCAGGAGGATTGCTGTGATGTGAGTTGCAGGTTGAGCTCAGGGCCAGCCTGAACTACAAAGCGAGACCCTGTCTCAAAAAAGCCTTAAAAAAAATTGAAAGTTTAAGGGAAAAGCGTAAGAGGTTTCAGCAGAAGAAAGTCTAGTCAACAAACAGTGGAATGGTAAGGATAAAGACTCATGGGTGTGTATTGAAGATTTGCTACATCTTTTAAAAGGTTATTATATTAATCTATGCAAGGGGTGTCCTGAGTGGTGATGATGAAAATGGAGAGAAGTGAAAAGGATCTGAAGAGGGGCATGTATGTTATTTTTGTATATATTAATTTCATCCTCTGTTACATTAATCACAATTGTTAAAGTTCTTCATTTTTGTTCCTCTTTAAATCAATTCTAAAATATTCCAGGGAGACAGAAATAAAATCTGATACTCTTATTCCTGATCGAGTTTACGATTTAGAGGTGAGAATCTAAGGCAATATTATTTAATAGAAATATTATGTGAGATACACTAAAAAGTTTATAGAAACTACATTTAAAAGTAAAAAGAAGGGTCCAGGGATTTAGCTCAGTGGTTCTGGTGCCTGCCTTGCAACTGCAAGTTTGATCCCTGGTAACCACATACCACAGTGCTGGGCATGGTAATTCACACCTGTAATCCCAGCATGCGGGAGGCAGAGGCAGGAGGATTGTTGTGAGTTCCAGGCCTGCCTGGGCTACATAGTGAGCTCAGAGCCAGCCTGAACTACAAAGTGAGACCCCAAAAAAGTAAAAAGAGGTAGAATTATTTTAGTAGTATAATTAACCCAATACAATCAAATATTGTGAATCAAATATATAATGAATATAAAATTATTGATGAGGTATTTTGTGTTTTAGGTGCTAAATCTTTACAATGTCACGTGTATTTTACTTGCTAGCACATCTTAATTTCAACTAGCTATAGTACAGGCCTTAGGGGTGGTTAAGAAATGTGTTCTTATTTTACAGTGTGTTAGAATAGCCACTTTTTAGTAAAAGGAAAATATTTTCCATTTCAGTTTTGAATGTTAAAATTAAAATGCAATATGCAATATTAATATAGTTTTTGAATTTCAAGAGGAGTTTCTTACACATGTATTTCTCTTGACATTGGCAAAACAGATGAGAAATAGAATTTTTTTTTTGAGATAAGGTCTTGCTTTTTTTTTATTTATTGAAATCTTTATTGGTACATTACATATATGCATCATGATTGCACTCCATAATGGGGATTTGTACCAGTATAAGACACAACTTAATTCTCATTTTTTCCCATAGCCCTACCCACCCTACCACTCCCCTATATACATAAAATTTGTTTCCTTTTTTGTTATGATCTCATTATTTTTCCCCCTTCACCCTATTTTACTTTGAGCATTTTCTCTTCCACAATATATAACATACAATTCTAGGACTCGTTTACATCTTTATTTCCTCATACCAGAGAAAAGATGCGATATGTACCTATCTGTGACCTATTTATTTCACTTATGAGGATATCCTCAAGGTATGTCCATTTAAGTAGAAACGATTCAAACTTATTTTTTATGGCAGAATAATACTCCATTCTGTAGAAGAACCACAGCTTTTTTATCCAGTCTCCAGTTGATGGACACTTGGGTTGTTTCCAAGATGTAGCAATCACAAACTGAGCTGCTATAAACATGGGTGCACATATGTCACTGTGATATGAGTCTTTTAATTCTTTTGTGTATATACCTAGCAGGGTGATGGCTGGGTCAAATGGGACCTCCAGTCCTAACTTTTTGAGGAATCTCCAAACTGATCTCCACAGGGGTTGTACAAGTCTACAGTGAGATTGGGTCTTGCTTTGTAGATCAAGCTGGCCATGAATCACTATGTAGCCCCGGCTAGCCTGGAACTCATGGTAATCCTCCTGTCTCTCCTGCTTGAGTACTGGGTTTACAGGTGTGAGCCACCATGCCCAGCATTGTGATGTGTGGTACTGGGGATTCACCTCAGGACCTTGTACTTGCCATGTAGATGCCAGAAACTCTGAGCTTAAATCCCTGGTCCTGGATAACTACTTTGTTGAAAGAGAATTTTTTTTGTCCTTAAATTAACTAGTAAGGGTGGCTTCCTGAAAATTAATATTTCTTACTGTCAGCCAGATAGAAAGTCTTCTTTGAGATTTTGACCTCAGAATCAACATTTCTTACGGTCCACTTTTCTTTTTCTTTAAGGTAGTATCCCAGTGTTCTCTCTTGCTGACTTTATCTGAAATCATAGTTATTGGAAAGTTGTGTAAGACCTGGATTCAAAGTACTTTATCTTATGAATTACACATCCCTTTTCTCTCTACATCTTCATGATGGAAATGAGGAGTTCCTCTTCTAGGTAATGAAAAACCTCACATTTATGAGAGCTTTAGGGAGGGAAAACACTTCCTTATTTTATAGGTAAAGCATTCTCCTGAGAGGGTGGGGCATATCTCAATGCTGTGTCTCAATTTTCTGTAGTTTAAATTCCATTCCCATTCTTGGAAATTTTTGTTATTGTTTCCTTTTCTATAATAAATACTGTTCACATATATTTTGCATTCATTACACAAGGGTGCATATTTTATTTGTTTGTTTGTGTATTTATTTATTTGCACTACCAACAATCAAACTCCAGCCCTGTGCTTGCAAGGTAGGCTCAGTGCCACTAAGCTAAATCACTGGCTCCTGTTATTGTTCCTGTAAATAGGTTTTATATCCTTTGTACTGGTTTCTGATTTTTCACTATTTTTTTTTTTTTTTTTTTTGAGACAAGGTCTCGCTTTTGTAGTTTTAGGCTGGCCCTGAGCTCACTATGTAGCCCAGGCTAGCCTTGAACTCACAGCAATCCTCCTGCCTTTGCCTTCCGAGTGCTGGGATTACAGGTGTGACCCGCCTCACCCGGCATTGTGGTGTGTGGTATTGATTGCTGGTGGGTGTGAGTCACC